>CAUYLG010043766.1:0-49633 GCA_963573385.1 Cacajao melanocephalus
CAGATGCGTAGATTGCAAAAATTTTTTCCCATTCTGTTGGATGCCAGTTCATGCTAATGATTGTTTCTTTTGCTGTACAGAAGCTCTGGAGTTTAATTAGGTCCCGTTTGTCTATTTTGGCTTTTGTTGCCAATGCTTTTGATGTTATGAGGTATTCTTAATTTTAATGTAGTATAATTTACCTTTTTCTTTAGTATTAGCACCTTTTATATCCTGTTAAGAAACTGTGCCTACTCCAGGTCCAAAAATATTCTTTTGTTTTTATTCTAAAAGGTTTATTGTTGTCTAGGCACAGTGGCTCACGCCTGTAATCCCAGCACTTTGGGAGGCTGAGGCAGGTGGATCACAAGGTCAAGAGATCAAGACCATTCTGGCCAACATGGTGAAACTCCATCTCTACTAAAAATACAAAAAAAAGTAGCTGGGTGTGGTGGTACACACCTGTAGTCCCAGCTACTCAGGAAACTGAGACAGGAGAATCACTTGAACCTGGGAGGCAAAGGTTGCGGTAAGCTGAGATCGTGCCACTGCACTCTGGCCTTGTAACAGAGCAAGACTCCATCTCAAAAAAAAAAAGATTTATTGTATGTACCTTTCTCATTTAGAGGTACCACCCATCTGGAAAGTACTTTCTATGTATAGTATTAGGTAGGGGGTCATATTTCATTTTATCCACATGGATATCCAATTGACTTAGTACCATTTATTGAAAAAAATCAATAAACCTTTTGTCATTATAATTCATTGTCATCTTTGTTATTAATCAGTCGACCATCTATGTCTTTAAAAATAAAGGACTAGTCAATGGAAAGACATCCCATGCTCGTGGGTTAGAAGACTTAGCATTGTTAAAAATATCTATACTACTTAAAGTGATCTTCAGATTTAAAGTACTCCATTTCAAACTCTCAATGATATTTTTTACAGAAATGGAAAAAAAAAATCAGTAATTAATAAGGAACCACAACGGACCTTCAAGGTAGAAGCTTCATATTCCTGACTTCAAACTATATTAGAAAGCTACATTAATCAAAACAGTATGTTACTGGCATAAAGACATACATATGGACCAGTGGAACAGAATGAAGAGCCCAGAAATAAACTCATATATATACAGTCAAATGATCTTCAAGAGGGTGCCAGCACTACACTATGGGGAAGTGATGGTATCTTCAACAAATGGTGCTGGGAAGACTGGATGTCCACATGCAAAAGGATGAAATTGGACCTTTATCTTACATAATACTGAAAAATCAACTCAAGATGGAGAAAAACTTAAGAACAAGACCTGAAACTATAAAACTTGTAGATGAAAACATAGAGGAAAGGCTTTATAACATTGTTCTTGGCAATGGTTTCCTGGATATGACACCAAAAGCATAGGCAACAACACAAGAATAGAGAACTGAGACTACAACAAACTAAAATGCATCTATTGCAGCAAAGGAAACAAGCACCAGAGAGAGAAGGCAATCAATGGGATGGGAGAAAATATTTGCAAACCATACATCTCGTAAGAGGTTGAAGTCCAAAATATATAAGGAACTTCGACAATTCAGTAACAAGAAAACAACCCAATTTAAAAAATGGGAAAAGGACTTGAATAGACATTTCTCCCCGCCAAAAAAGGCCCAAAACACACAGAAATGGCCAGCAGACATATAAAATATGCCTAACATCACTAATTGTCAGGGAAATGCAAATCAAAACCACAATGATATATCACCTCATGCCTGTTAGAATGGTCATTATTGTTTAAAATCCCAAAAAATAACAAGTGTTGGCAACAATATGGAGAAATTGGAACCCTGGTATACTGTTGGTGGGAGTGTAAAATGGTGTGACCACTATGGAAAGTGGTATGGAGTTCCTCAGTAAATTTACTGAATTGTCAGCAAATTTAAAATAGAACTGTAATATGATCCAGCAATCTCACTTCTGGGTATTTATCCAGAAAAATCGAATTCAAGATTTTAAGAGATATTTGCATTCCCATGTTCATTGCAGCATTTTTCACAATAGTCAAGAGGTGGAAACAGCCTAGCCGTTCATTGACAGTTCAGTAAAGAAAACATGGTATATGTACATGAAGTGGAATATTATTTAGCCACTAAATAATATTCAATAACAAATCTTGTCATATGCTAAAATAAAAAATAACTCTTGTCATATACTAAAACATGGATGAAGCTTGAAGATGTTATACTAAATGAAATAAGTCAATCACAGAAGAACAAATTTTGCGTGATTCCACTTATATCAGGTATCCAAAATAGCCTGGTAGAAGCAGAAAGTAGAATGGTGGTTACCAGGCACTTGGGGGAGAGGGAAATAGGGAGTTGCTGTTCAAAGGGTATAGAGTTTCAGTCATGCAAGATGAAAAAGCCCTGGAGATCTATGATACAACATTACGCTTATAGTTAATAGTGCTGTGCTGTAAACTTAAACATTTGTTGAGGGTAGATCTAATGCTTTGCATTTTTTACCACAAAAAAGAGGCCCATTCAGATTTTTTGTTTTCTCTAACTTGTCTTCTACTTTAGCTTTTTTAAAAATTCTTTTTTCTCTCTGAGTTTTAGTTTGTACATATTCTATTGACCTGTCTTACCATTCACTTACATAATTTTCTGCCGTATTTTATCTCCAGTTAAATCTATCTGTGATAGCATTAAGGGGTAGGGCCTATAAGTGGTGATTAGGCCATTAAGGCCCCTCCTCCCTTGTCAGTGGGATTAGGTGCCCTTATAAAGAGGCTTTTGCTCTTCCACCATCTGCCGTGTGAGGACACAGCATTCCTCCCGTCCGGCAGACACAGCAAAAAGGTCCACACTAGACATGAAATGTGGGTGTCTTGATCTTGGACTTCCCAGCCTCCAGAACTGAGAAATAAATTTCTGTTCTTTATAATTTACCTAGTCTCAGGTACTCTGTTATAGCAGTACAAATTGACTAAGAGAGTAGCATCTTTAACAGATGATGTTCTAGATTTTGTGTCAGACAAATGCCTCTACCTGCCTCTCTCTTCTATCCTTTTCACATTTTTCATGTTGCCCAGCCAGCCTTGAAGGAAAAGCTGATTTGCAGTCTCTCACCAGAATAAATATAAGGGCAACCAAAGTAGATATAATAGTTGCATGTGTATCAGTCCTGTCTTCGCTGCTGCCTCTGCCAGGTGCTTTAACAGCTTGTTGTGTCTCTACTATCCCAGGTACCCTATTTGCCTCCTATTTGCTGATAAGTTTCATCTGGCCATTTGACTATGGCCTTCCCTCTGCTCCCATTTCTAGCACTCTTTTTTTATATTTATATAGATTTTCTATATATCAACCAGCTTGGATGCTTTTGTGCTTTTATGTAGCCTTTGATTCATTGTTGCCCAAATCTTTATGCTTTTAGTAAACATACTTACCTAGTTCTAGAAGCCTATTTAACTCACTTGGTGAGGTGCTGCTTATAACCAGTGTGTCAGGGAGTTTGCTGCTTCCCAAGAGAACTCATTCTAATCTTGGACATTTTTTTTTTTTTTTTTGAGATGGAGTTTTGCTCTTTTTGCCCAGGCTGGAGTGCAATGTTGCAGTCTCGGCTCACTGCAACCTCTGCCTCTGGCTTCAAGTGATTCTCCTGCCTCAGCCTCCCAAGTATCTGGGATTACAGGTGTGCACCACCACTCCTGGCTAATTTTTGTATTTTTAATAGAGACGGGGTGTCGCTATCTTGGTCAGGCTGGCTCAAACTCCTGACCTCAGGTGATCCGCTGGCCTTGGCCTCCCAGAGTGCTGGGATTAGGATTAGAACTGTCTGCTGGGTGAGCTACTGCAACCAGCAGACAGTTCTAATTGTTCATTGTTTTCTGTTTTTAAAGTCTGTCTCTGGATCACTTCTACTTATGTGACCTTGTTTGGCCATAGGGAACACATAAAGTACTTCACCTATGTAACAGTGCCTCAAATATTTGAAGCCTATAGTCACTTCCACCTTTAGTTTTTGCTCTCCAGTCTAAATTACCTCCTTTGGTTGTTGTTAGATATTCCAGCACCTCATTTACCATCCTCTAGCTTCTTAGCACTGTAGTCAGTAGGTGCTGAAGAGGGTAGGACCAAGGGCAGAGGCTTGTATCACTCCAATAGAAACCCAAAGCAACTGAGCAACGCAGTTATCCAACCAGTACTGGATCTGCTTAACAAGACAGGCTTCTCTAGCTTAGGAACTTTAATTTTCAAAAGTTCCTTTATAATTTTGTTGTTTTAAACTCAAAATGATTTTTCCTTGGTGTTTTCTTTCCTGTTTAATGACCAGTTTACCAATTGACTACATCTCTCAGGTGAAATCAAGAGCAGGTTTCCCTTTTTATGGGTTGGCTCTTACATAGAGAACAAAGACTTACCAGCCATAAACAAGCTTTATGGCTGTTTCTCTGCCTCCCTGAAACCCAGTGAGGAAAAAGGAAAGGTTCCTAACTCAGGAAAAAATAGGGAGGCAGAGATGTAGGCACTGTACAGATGGCTTTCAGTCCTAGAGGAGCATTGAGTCTGCCACACCAGGTTAGAGGGGAGACAACATTTCTTTCTTCTTTACTGTAACAGCCGGTGTAACAGCAATGGCACAGACTGGAGAGCGTATCATGTTACACCAGAATGATCCAGAGAGTGGGCTCAATGTGCTCTTGTTTGGGTTGATGCATTCATGGCTTTTATCTGGAGTGGCTAGGCATTGATGGATCAGGCTGCATGTGCTAAGTAACTTACCAACCCTCGCAAATTGCATCACTAAAAACCAATGATATTGAGCACATGCCTATTCAAACGTGCATACATTCAAAATAGTGGACTAAAAAAAGTTGTTTTTTTTTTTTGAGACAGAGTCTCGCTCTGTCATCCAGGCTGGAATGCAATGATGCCATCTTGCCTCACTGCAATCTCTGCCTCCCGGGTTCTAGCAATTTTCCTGCCTCAGCCTCCTGAGTAGCTGGGATTACAGGTGCCCACCACCATGCCTGGCTAATTTTTGTATTTTCAGTAGAAATGGGGTTTTGTCATGTTGGCGAGGCTGGTCTTGAACTCCTTACCCCAGGTGATCCACCTGCCTTGACCTCCTAAAGTTCTAGGATTACAAGTGTGAGCCACTGCACCCAGCCTATTCCTTCACTTTCTTAATAAACTTGCTTTTACTTAAAAAAAAAAAAAAATGGTTGGCCAGGTGCAGTGGCTTACGCCTGTAATCCCAGCACTTTGAGAGGCTGAGGCGGGTGGATCACGAGGTCAGGAGATTGAGGATCATCCTGGCCAACATGGCAAAACCCCGTCTTCAGTAAAAATACAAAAATTAGCCAGGTATGGTGGCACACACCTGTAATCCTGGCTATTTGGGAGGCTGAGGCAGGAGAATTGCTTGTACCAGGGAGGCAGAGGTTGCAGTGAGCCGAAATCTCACCACTACACTCCAGTCTGGTGACAGAGCAAGACTCTATCTGAAAAAAAAGGGGTCTAAAACAAATGAATCATCTTCCATATGATCTAAGGCCTCTGGACTTCAGCTAATTTAAGGGCAATTGGGTATCCAAATGGAGAAAATCTCATGTACAAAAATAGGGTGCTCTTCTTAAAACATAGCAATTTCTTAGAGGGCCCAGGCTCCTCAAGAGAATTTTCCAGAGGATCTCCAGTGTATTCATTTAGAAACAATATTTGTTTGTTTGTTTGTTTTTTTGAGATGGAGTCTTGCTCTGTCTCCCAGGCTAGAGTGCAGTGGCACTATCTTGGCCCACTGCAACCTCTGCCTCCCTGGTTCAAGTGATTCTCCTGCCTCAGCCTTCCAAGTAGCTGGGACTACAGGCATCCACCACCATGCCCAGCTAATTTTGGTATTTTTAGTACAGACGGGGTTTCACCATGTTGACCAGGCTGATCTTAAAATCCTGACCCTGTGATCTGCCTGCCTCGGCCCCCCAAAGTGCTGGAATTACAGGTGTGAGCCACCACGCCCAGCCTAAACAATGTTTTAATAAGTAATTATTATTTAACTCTGGCCCACAGGTTCTAAACACCATTTGTCTTAGTGTTTCTATAGGAAATTATTTTTGGTTTTATAACTTGAAAGTCCAACTTCCACTCCACCAGCACACAATAGTAAGACAGATGACAATAGTTAATAGCTCAATGATTAAAATGCTGTAATATAAATATATTTGATGAAATTAAGGGCTATAATCAATTTAAGGAAGAAGAATCAAATTATTATTTTTTTCTATATCGATTTTCCTACAATGAAATGTTACTTTTATAAGAAAAAGTTACTTATAATTTCAAAAGAAACTGAATCAAATTAACATTGTGCACTTATTTTTCTTTAAAAGGCAGTAAAATGTGACCTGGGAAGCTCATTTATGAACAAAATAGAAGGTCCAAGGGAAATATACCAATTAGATCTCAACATTGTGGGTTTGCAATTCAGCCATCATCATCTCTTCAATCAAGAACAAGTATTATGTGCTAGGCTGCTCCAACTTTATGAATGTTTTCAGGACAGGCAGCAACAGAATGTATCTCAGCTACTTTATGAGAAGGTGAGAATGGCTTTCATTATAGAGCTTAACATTTAGTATTGAAAGAGAAAAAATTCCTAGTGCACAGGAAATTATCAGAACATTTTCTAAATATTTAAGTAGAACAGTGGTTCAATTTCAGTTTCTGTGAAAAACTGTAGGAGTTGACTGGCTGGGGAGAAAGTTTTAAATATATCCTATGGGATATTTAGCACAAGTGGTTTACTAATCAATGGTATTCTTGGTCCTATAACTCAAGAAGAGTATTTGAAATGATTATTACTGAAAAGAGCCATGTGCCTGTTTTAAGTCTTGTAATGAAGTATTTTAATTAAAATATTAGAAATCTTGATTCTCATAACAAATGTGAAGAGTCTTGGTCTGAAGATGATTAATCCAAATAATCATCTAATGACATCATGATGTCATTAAAAGGGTGTATGGGTATGTGGAGAGGTGTATGAAGTCTGAAGAGAAATAGAAGGAGTACCCACTGATTACTTTTACAGACTTGTGGTTCATTTAAACTCTCTGCTGGGTTTCTGATACATGAGCATTTTGTTAACTAGTGTTCTCTTGGGAAAGGTATTTTGATAGTATGTCTCATTCAACTAATAAATACATTTGAAATCAAATACACACTAAGGTATTTAATGAAACATTCAATACTGATGGAGTCACAAAGCCATCTCAATAAACTGGACATAAACTACACCTTCATAAATATGTGCCTTTTTTTTTTTTTGAGACGGAGTCTTGCTCTGTCGCTCAGGATGGAGTGCAGTGACATGATCTTGGCTCACTGCAACCTCTGCCTCACAAGTTCAAGCAATTCTCCTGCCTCAGCCTCCCTAGTAGTTGGGATTACAGGTGCCCACCACCGCACGTGGCTAATTTGTCTATTTTTAGTAGAGACAGGGTTTCATCATGTTGGCCAGGGTAATCTTGAACTCCTGATCTCAGGTGATCTGCCTGCCTCAGTTTCTCAAAGTGCTGGGATTACATGCATAAGCCACCATGCCCGGCCAATATCTGCTTTTTAAAATATATGTTTAAAACCCACAGGACTTAATCAATTTTTTTAATTTTTTGAGACAAGGTCTCACTCAGGCTGCAATGTAGTGGCTCAGTGACGGCTCACTGAAGCCTCAATCTCCCAGGCTCATGCTAGCCTCTCACTTCAGCCTCCTGAGTAGCTGGAACTACAGGTGTGTGCCACCACACCCAGCTAATGTTTTTTTCTTTTTCATAGAGACGGGCTTTTGCCTGGTTGCCCAGGTTGCTCTTGAACCCCTGGGCTCAAGTGATTTGCCAGCCTCGGCCTCCTTAAATGTAGGGATTACAGTTGTGAGCCACCATGCCCAGCCAGGAGTTAATCTATTTGATTTGATGTAGCAATTGTGTAGGAGAACTTAATAGATGAACATCCTGCATTAGCAATATCAGAATATTTCCTAAAATGAATGTTGGATATTCTTATAGTGAAATATAGCCATTTTTTAAATGAATGAAGGAAACAACTCAGATTAAGACACAGGTCATTTAAAAAGTGATTTGATTTACAGATTACTACTTTACAGAATTTTTTCCAACAATATTATAGAATCTTTAAAGTCTGATCTAGCAATATCAATTTTAGTTTATTAGAGTGCCTTCTATTAAAGTATATGTAGACTCTAGGTTTATGCTTCATGTATATGCATGGCTCTCTGCATAAAATAAAAACTTTTGGGATTATTATTTGCAACATATTTCAAAGGTAATTTCTTAGCAGATTTTTACTTTTTTAAAATGTATTATCTTATGTGAATATAAACATTTTCTCTGATCTCCCAGTAAATTATAAAAAGATAACCGTGGTGGAAGTGTGCATAATCTTGTCTTCTGAGGTGGAGAGGAGCAGTGGGGAAGGGAAGAAAGGGCCAGGTGTGCAGAGCATGTCCATTGGCCTCCCACCAAAAGATTAATTTCTTAAACATGGATAATTTAGTCCCTGGGTGTGAAATGTATGGCTTTGCCTGTTCCTAGTGTTTTCAGGCCAATTCATAGTGGAAGACTCATTGGTACCAAGGAATTCTTAAACTGAAATATGCTCCTTTATATGAGTATGAATTCTACTTAAAAAACAAATAGGGACGTTGCAGATAGTATGTGAGGGGAAAGGATGCTCAGCTCTGCCGACTTCTGCTCTTTTTCCCTCTAGCTTTAACAAAATTGTACAGTAATACAGGAATACATTATCACTGGAAAAGATTAATTGTAGAAGTGTCAAGATGTGAAAACCCTACTTCATTCTTCACCTCATGGTTCTCTTTTCCCTGTATTTCTATATGTATGTATGTATGCCATGATTGTTTTTAACATAAATTGGATCTTACCATATGTATTATTTGGCAACTTAGTTTTTTTTTTTTTTTTTTAGAGACAGTATCTTGTTATGTTGCCCAGGCTGGACTCAAACTCCTGGACTCAAGCAATCCTCCCACCTCAGCCTCCCAAGTAGGCACCACCTTGCCCAAATGGTTTTCTAAAATTAATACTCTATCTTGGAACTTATTTATCACTCTCCCTCTCTCTCTCTCTCTCTCTCTCTCTCTCTCTATATATATATATATATATATATATATATATATCAACGTCCATAATACAGGTTTATTGTAATATATTTAATCACTCCCATCCAATGACACTTAGGTCATTTCTTTATGATTAATAATGAACCAGTGAATATCCTTGTACCTATATATTTGAGCACATATATGAAAACTTCTATAGAATAGATCCATAGAAGTGAAATTGTCTGGTCAAAGATAAGGATATATGCAGTTTAAATTTTATAAGAAAGTGATAAAATGCCTTTCCCAAATGTTTTTCCAATTTGAATTTCCACTGGCAAGGCAGGACAGAGCTGAATTCCCAGAGCCTTCACCAATATTCAATATTTTTCTCTAGCTTTATCTTTAATTAATTCATGAGCTAAAAAAGAAAATATATACATATATATTCTAGATGTAAGCCCATAAAAGAAGTATGTCTTTTAAATATGTTTTGTATATTTTTGTCCTATTCTGTTACTTGCTTTTGAACTTTATTTTATATTTTGGCAAACATTTTAAATTTAAAAAAAAATTGTTTTTTGTGAAAGGTCTCACTCTGTCACCCAGACTAGAGTGTAGTGTTGCAGTTATAACTCACTGCACCCTTTAACTCCTGGGCTCAAGTGATGCTCTCACTCAGCCTTCCAAGTAGCTGGGACTGCAGGTACATGCCGCGAACTCCTAGGTCATTTAAAAAGATGTTTTAAGATATAAGGTCCTGCTGTGTTGCCAGGATGGCCTTGAAATCTTGGCCCCAAGCCATCCTCCTACCTCAGCTTCCTGCATTGTTGGGATTGCAGGTGTGAGCCACTGATCTTGGCAAGAATTTTACATTTTTATAAGTTCAAATCTGTTAATCTTTTCCCTTGTGAATTTTAGATTTTTTTGTTGCTTCCTAACACCTTCTCTACCTCAAGTTTATCAATTAGCATATTTTGGTTACAATTCACAGAAAACTTCATCTAAGTTACTTCAGACAATAAGGAAAAGGCATTACCTCCTATTGTCCAAGTTAGAGCAGTTCTAGGTTTGGTTAATTTGGTGTCTTGACAATATTATCAACAACCCTAGCCTTTTCTGTCCTTCTCTTCATCTTCAGCAAGTCAACTTGGGGTTAGCTCCACTCATGGAAGCTAACCAAGTGGCTGCTCCAGTTCAAGGCATGCTGGCCAGACACACAATATGCAGCATAGTGTCTCACACTGAGAGCCTTCTCCAATCTCTCCTGCCCTGCAGCAGATTTCCTCTAATATCTCATTGACTAGAATTATTTCACATGATCATGCCTAAACAATTTATTGGCAAGAATAAAATTGCTGCAAATAGCTACACTAAGCAGTTTACCTCAAAAACACATGGAAAATGATTGAGCAATTGAACAAAATTGGTGTTCTGCCAATGAAGAAAAAGGATCCTTTAAGGGCAATGAATAGTGTCTGACAGACCAAAATTATAAAGACTTCCTTTTATATATCCTTGGGGTATTATTATATATGTATTTGTGTATGTGTATACATATGGATATGTGTATATATGTGTGTGTGTGTCAGTGGGCATGTGTGTATATGATTTCTAGCCTTTTATTCTATCTAGAGCTTATCTCTGTGTCTCAGGTGAGACTGGGCTCCAACTCCACTCCTTCTCTCAAAAGATTAGCCTACTATCCAAATACCACCATTTATTTCTCTATTGATTTAAAATACTAACTTTATCCTATACCAGCCATACATATTTATTAATATATAGGTTTGTTTGAGGACTATCTGTTGCTTATATGATATATTGGTCTAGTTCTGTCCTGTTTCATTACCATATTTAATTATTAAATTATATATCATAGGACAAGTTCCTCCTCATTGTTGTTCTTTTCTAGAATGTTTTTGGATACCCCATAGATTTTATCTTCCATATGAGCCTTAGAATTAGCTTATCACCTTCTATTTTTAGAACGCTGTTACCATCTTTATTGTGAGTGTGTTGTACTGTTACATTAATTTTGAAAGAAATTTGATCCTCCTAAAAATTGAGTTTCCTCTTCCAGGAATATAGTTTGTTTTCCTGTTTGTTTAAGTCTTCTCATATGTCTTCCAGTAAAAGTTTATATCAATTGACTCTAGGCTTGAAATTCCCACAAATTACCCCCAACTGTGACAGACTTCTCCTTTATGTGTTTTAGGGCCTAGTTTCCTCCAATTCTGTTGTTCTGTGGATGTTACTGTTTTGTACCTTCTTCAGCATATCTTGTTCTCTTGATTTTATTTTTCTTGTTTTCCTATGTTATGCACTTATTCTTTCGTGGAAGGATACAGATAAAGATAGTTATCAATATATGTATATGGATAGGGATGTGATTATGGCAATGGATATGGATAAAGAGACATATATTTTTTCTGTAACTATGGGATTTTAGGTGGAAGATAAGACTGATACTTGTGCTCAATATGCCTTCTTGATCTAATGGCATTTCTTTATATCAATTGATTAATTGATAATCTAGTAATGTTCAAGATACTAGATGTTATTAGATATGAAATTGATGTTTATTGACTAAATAGATATTGAGGCTCTTCTCAGTTATTTCCCAAGGTGCTTATATAAAATATTTTGTGGAAGATAAGCCAAGAATGCACACAAAGTTATACATTTGTTCTGCTACTGCACATACCTTAACCTATAGGTGAGTTGGAGTAACGGTAACAGGCAGATAAAATATACCAAAGAGCTCTTTTCTTTGTTATAGCTGAAAGCACTGACAGATGCTACCAAATTATCAAATGAAAATTCAGAAATAAACCAGCTGACCGGAAAATCTTTACAAGATTATAATTGGCAAATAAGGTAGGTTTTGAGCCATTCATGCTCATCAAGCATTCATTAAGTAACTTCTTTAGACAAAGTACTGCACTTGTTATGGAAGATAAAGAAAAGTACACAATCCCTACTTCTTAGGAGATTACAGAAATGGTTTCAATCTTTTTTAAGACCCATGTTTGTGTAAAAATATTTCACAGGGGTGCCATGTGAAAGTAGTTTTGTTTTAACATTGATTGATTTTTTTAAAAAAAGTTGAACAACTATGAGTTCATGAGTACTTTGAAATTGACTTGGATTATATTGATCTGAAGTGTTAATATATATTTGAGAATTAGTGCACATTTTACATATGTGCCAGATATATTATTAATTCAGTTTAAAGACAATATTTCATAAGCAGTGGATTTAAGGACCCCTGTAAAAAACGTGGTCTACAAGTTAGGAGCCATCGGCTTATAGACTGGAAAGTGAAGTTATGAAGTATGAAATAACTGGAAAGGTAATTCCAAGACAAAACATATTCATGTATCACAGAATCTCCAAAAGCAGGAAAATTCACTGGAAGGTATTCGTAATCAGAGACAGCCTTCATTCAGATTTCTGACGTGAATTTATACTACTTATTTAGCCTAAACTCTCAGATTTAGAATTTAACTTAAAATAGTCCCAGATTGGCAGTGGCACCAAACAACTGGCAAAGAAAATACATATTTTTTTCTGAAAGAGCACAATTTTAATCCTAGCTCAGAGATTATTCAAAGATATAACATTCTAAGGAACATGAGCTTATAGTTTACAACCTCTTCTATCACACACACACAGACAGCATGAATAAAAGCCAGTAGAAATAATAGAAGACTCATACAAGCAAAAGCTTAAGATAATAGAATTATCAAATACAGAAAATAACATAATTTTGTTTAATATGATTTTAAAATAAAAGACAAGCTTGAAAATATGGTCTGCAAACAAGATATAGTAAATTACTGAGTACTTCTTGAGATATTTTTATATAAGAAGAACCAAAGAGAATTTATAGAAATGAAAACCATAAAATGAACATTTAAAAATTCAGCAGAAGCAGTTTCTAAGAAGATGGAAGAGGAAGAAGTACCAGGAATTCATCTCTCTACCTAGACAACAGTTGTACTGGCAGATAATCTGTCTGATGTAACTACAGTTGTCCCTCAGTATCTGCAAGGGATTGGTTTCATTGTCTCCTACAGACACCAAAATTCATGGATATTCAAGTTTCTTGTATAAAATGGCATAGTATTTGGATATAACCTATGCATATCATCCCATATACTTTAAATCATTTCTAGATTACTTGTAATACCCACCACAATGTAAATGCTATTACATAGTTGTTCTACTGTATTTGTTTATTCACATTATTTTTCACTCTTGTTATTTTTATTGGCTTTTTAAAAACTGTTTTAAATCTGAGGTTGGTTATTCTGAAGATGCAGAACTCACGGATATGAAAACCCTGCATTTTGGAACTCTGGAGTCTATTGAAGGCTTGCAACATCCAGAGGAAGGCTTGGTTGGTAAATTGGAGTTAATTTTGGTCAATGTCAGCTCTTAGCACAGTGTCAGCTACTCCCCTACCCCTGCCCCTCAGCCCCATGGCAGGCAGCTGTGCACATGTTACTGGAGTAACCTACACACATTTTTCAGGAGCCAAGGTAAGCAGAAAAGGACCTTCTGCTATAAATAATGGGGACCTGTGCTCTGATCACTGCTTACTTTTAATTACAGAGGTGCAGTGAGAGGGGAACCATTATTGTTGCACTTTTCCCCATTGTTGCAAGCCCCTCTGTCTTAGATAAAGTGACTTTCAGGGGATTGAAAAGGCTGGTGCCCCTTCTCTTCCCCTTCATTTTTTCTTTTTCCTCTTTTGGGAGCCAGATAGTAAAAACTAGCACATTTAAAGGCAACTGCATATACAGGGAAAATTAGAAAGTGACCACACATGCCCAGGGAAAGGCATAGAATCAGAAAAGAACTGAGAGGACCTTATGCTTGTAACTCAGACTGATACTGGGCACAGAGACAGCTGACAATGATTTTTCTAAAAAATAACAATAACAGGCTGGGCGTGGTGGCTCATGCCTGTAATCCCAGCACTTTGGGAGGCCAAGGTGGGTGGATCACGAGGTCAAGAGATCAAGATCATCCTGGACAACATGGTGAAACCCTGTCTATACTAAAAATACAAAAAAAATTAGCCAGGTGTGGTGGTGCATGCTTGTAGTCCCAGCTATTCCGGAGGCTGAGCCGAAAGAATCACTTGAACTGGGAGGTGGAGGTTGCAGTGAGCCGAGATTGTGCCACTGCACTCTAGCCTGGTGACAGAGTGAGACTTCACCTCAAAAACAATAAATAAATTAAAAAAAAAATAAAAATAACAAAAAAACAGCAAATCCTGGGAAAGGAGGACAAAGTGATTTCTAGAGTTACCACATTATTAGATTCAAATATCCAGTTTTCAACAACAAAAAAACACAAAGTCATACAAAGAAACAGGAAAGTATGGACAACTCAAAGGAAAAGAATAAATCAACAGAAACTGTGCCAGAAAAAAACCTACTCGATAAAGACCTACTAGATAAAGACTTTAAAACAACTGTCTTAAAGATGCTTAAAGAACTAAAGAAAGATGTCAAGAAAGTCAAGAAAACCATATATTAAACCATGCATAAACAAAATAGGCCAGGTGTGGTGGCTCCAAGCCTGTAATCCCAGCACTCTGAGAGACTGAGGTGGGCAGATTGCTTGAGGCCAGGAGTTCAAGACCAGCCTGGCTAGCATGGTGAAACCCTGTCTGTACTAAAAATACAAAAATTAGCCAGATGTTGTGGTGTGCACCTGTAGTCTCAGCTACTCAGGAGGCTGAGGTGGGAGAATTGTTTGAACCTGGGAGGCAGAGCTTGCAGTGAGCTGAGATTGTGTCTCTGCACTCCAGCATGGGCAACAGAGACTCCGTCTCTAAAAAAATAAATAAATAACAGATAAGCAAAATGGAAGTAACAATAAAGAGATAGAAAATGGAAAAAGAGAATAAAGCTGAAAAGTATAACTGAAATGAAGAAGTCACTAAAGAGATTCAAAGGCAGATTACTGTAGGCAGAAGGAAGAATTAGTTATCTTGAATATAGGACAATGTAAATCATTGAGTCTGAGCCACAGGAAGAAAAAATATTGAAGAAATGCAAACAGAGCCTAAGAGACCTGTGGAACACCATTAAGTGGACCAACATACTCATTGGAAGAAATTCAAAAGGAGAAGATAGAGAGAAGGAAAATAAATTAGGATAAAGGCTAAGAGGAATGAAATAATAAAGAGACAAACAGAAATTAATAATAAACCTATAATAGAGAAAATCAGTACACTCAAATGTTGAATAACAGTTGATAAACTCTGGGAAAGCTGATCAAGGGGAAAAAGTGAAACAGCACAAATATACAATGTCAGGAAAGAAAAGGAACATTACTATAGATGCTGTATATTTTAAATAACTTTATGCTAAAGAATGTAGACGTTTATATGGGAAAGACAAATCTACACAAAATACAATTAACTAGAACCTATTCAAGAAGTGAAAGACAAAAAAGAAAAAACAAACCTTAAGTAATTCAATAATTGTTAAAGAAATCAAACCATTAATTTGAAACCTTTCTGCAAAAAAAACCTCCAGGCTCAAATGACTAGAGTACTTTCTAGAAAATTTAAAGCAGTGGGTCTCAAAGAATGGTCCCCAGACAAGCATCATCAGCTTCACTTGGGAATTTCCTAGAAATGCAAATTATCAGGTCTACCACAGACCACTGAATCAGAAACTCTACAGGTAGGGCCTGGCAATCTGTGTTTAGCAAGCCCTCCAGGTGATTCTGATGCACAAAAGATGTTTCACAACCTCTTATTTAAAGATAATTACTATTCTTGACAAACTCTTTCCAATAAAAGAAAAAGAGGCTACATTTTCAGCTCATTTCATAAGGTCATCATATCCTTGAAATTAAAACCTGGCAACTGTATAAAAATATTGCAACTGAATTTCATCCGTGAACATAGAAACTAATGTGCTAAACAGAATTTTATCAAATAATACGTTATAACCAAATTGGGATTATTCCCAGAATACAAGGATGGTTTAACATTAGAAATTAATTAGTGTAATTTAACATACTAATACAATGTGTTTGTAAAGTTATGAAACATAGAAGAAACTTTTTAAAAACTGTATGTTACTTAAATATTCTATGTAATCAACTAAGAATTTGTATCTTAAATATATAAACATATATGTCAGGCAAAGTACCTCTAAATTTGAAGCAATGTTCTAATTGTTAACCTGAAAAAAGTGTAATAAATACATCATACAATTTCCAGAAAAATCTGGAAATACATGAATAGTGTATTTATTTTATTATTTACTGATTCATAATTTGATCCATTGCTTTCAGTTTAGAGATGCTTCATTCAAATAGGTGTCAGGAAGTTGAAGAAAAAATGAGCATATGAAGACCCAGAGCACTTAAGCAGTTTTCTTAAGTAAGTGGGAGAACCACAGTTAACACTGGGTTTGTCTGGCTCCCAAGTGTCTTGCTTTTCTTTCTACTGCATCACATTTCTAACGGCACTTACTCAAAATGACCACACTCCTTGTGGTCAAATATTCTTGTTTCACATACTTCAGCTACAGGAGTGAATTGGGAAGTAATGTAGGCTTACGAAAAATGTTGGTAACATTTACAATATACAGCTGTCATCCCACAGTACCCTGAACCTTGAAATCACATGGGGGAAACAGACATTGAAAAACTTATTACAAGTGTGTTGAATATTTAAAAGGAAAAGCATGAAGGGCTATAAGAAAATTTAATTTTGTTGTGGGGGTATTCAAGCAAGGAATGTACTGAGGAAGTGATATAAACTGAGTTTTTAAATACATATTTTCTTTTCTTTTTTTTCCCTTTTTTTGAGACAGGGTCTCCCTCTGTCGCCCAGCCTGGAGTGCAGTGGCGCAATCACGGCTCACTGCAGTCTCAACCTTCTGGGCTCAAGTGGTCCTCCAACCTCAGTCTCCTGAGTTAGCTGGGACTGCAAATGTGCACCACCATGCCAAGCTAATTTTTGTAGAGACAGGTTTTCGCCATGTTGCCCAGGCTGGTTTTGAACTTCTGGGCTCAAGTGATCCACCCGACCTTAGCCTCTAAAATGCTGAGATTATAGTCATGTGCCACCATGCTT
Source organism: Cacajao melanocephalus (assembly GCA_963573385.1). Taxonomy (NCBI): domain Eukaryota; kingdom Metazoa; phylum Chordata; class Mammalia; order Primates; family Pitheciidae; genus Cacajao; species Cacajao melanocephalus. Next base: position 17,213 of record CAUYLG010043766.1, read on the forward strand.
GGCCTTGAAATGCATATTTTCTATCTTCATGCACTTTAACTAAATAAGAATCCCTTCCCAGCCCTTACTTAGAGCGACTCAAACTCTATGGTGTTGGGCTAACACCATCCTTTCCCATCAAAACCTCTTGAGATTTTGGCATCCTAAATCTAAGCCAATCCCTCACTAGTGGCTTTGGAACCATCCAAATAGAACTTAGGTGGCAAAATAAAAGTTGTGGGAGCACCAAAGTATTGGAAGGGACATGCACCAGCTGGTTTGCATCTTCTTTTTTATAAATAGTGAAGTGCCAACCAGAAATTAACTAAATACTGAATAGATAGCAAGCACAATTATAAAAACATATGGGCTTTCCACTCCCTTTCTTTTATTACTGCTTTCTTCCACTATTGCTCCTCTCTTTTTGGTACTTCAGAATCTTGCAGAGTTCTGGCAGGGCTTGGTGGCTCATGCTTGTAATCCCAGCACTTTAGGAGGCCAAGGCAGGCAGATCGCTTGAGGTCAGAAGTTTGAGACCAGCCTGGCCAACATGGTAAAACCCCATTGCTACTAAAAATATAAAAATTAGCCAGGCATAGTGGTGCATGCCTGTAGTCCCAGCTACTTGGGAGGCTGAGGCAGGAAATTGCTTGAACCCGGGAGGCGGAGGTGGCAGTGAGCTGAGATCGTGCCACAGAACTCCAGCCTGGGCAACAGAGCAAGACTCTGTCTCAAAAATGAAAAAAAAAAATATTGTAGAGTTCTAGCTAGGATATTTCCTTTCTCAGGAGCATTTGCATTTTAGTAGGGCACTTTTGAATAGTGAAAAACCTTTAAGTCATAAAGGAATGAATTTCTAATGGAATTGCAGTGGGTAACACAAAGTATAGTAAGATGGGGAGTTCAGATGTGTATAAAATGAAAAAATAAGGTAGAGAGGAAGTTCACAAGAGTTATTGCAATACATTCTTCCATGCCACTTTTGAAGGCTTTTAGTTCTAATCCACTGACAAATTTTTGCTCTGGCATTTTTGTTGTAGTAATACAAAACAGCTCTGTGACTTAGAAAGGGGAAAGGACCTCTCCCTACTACGTAGTATATTACGAACTTGGAAACAGATTAAATCTCTTCGACAGCAGCAGGGGTTTACGAGCACCCCAATAAAGTTATGGGTTCAGAGGTGAGTGGCTGCTCTATTTGTTCTTATTGGTCTCCTAAGGAACTGCTCATGAATAACTGGAAATTCACAGTGACTAGGAAGACATCCAGAAGCTAGGCAACTATTCCATGTAATCAACTAAGAATTTGTATCTTAAATGTATAAACATATATGTCGTTGGCAGAGCCTGAGTCTTCTCCTCTTCCTCTCTTCCCTGGACAGCAAGAGCTTCACCACTCACTATACCTTCTCCACCAATTACCGGTCCCTGGGCTCTATCCAGGTGCCCAGCTACGGCACCTGGCTGGTCAGCAGCACGGCCAGTGTCTATGCAGGCTCCGGGAGCTCAGCCGTGATCTCTGTGTCCCAATCCACTAGCTTCCAGGGTGGCATGGGGTCTGGGGGCCTGGCTGTGGGGATGGCCGGGGGTCGGGCGGGAATGGGAGACACCCAGAATGAGAAGGAGACCATACAAAGCCTAAATGACCAACTGGCCACCTACCTGGACAGAGTGAGAAGCCTGGAAACCGAGAACCAGAAGGTGGAAAGCAAAATCCAGGAGCACCTGGAGAAGAAGGGATCCCAGATCAGAGACTGGAGCCATTAATTCAATACCATCAAGGACCTGAGGGCTTATATCTTCGCAAATGCTGTGGACAATGCCCACATCGTTTTGCAGATTGACAATGCCTGTCTTGCTGCTGATGACTTTAGAGTCAAGTATGAGATAGAGCTGGCTATGCACCAGTCTGTGGAGAGTGACATCCATGGGCTCCACAAGGTCATCAATGACACCAATGTCACTCGGCTGCAGCTGGAGACAGAGATCAAGGCTCTCAAGGAGGAGCTGCTTTTCATGAAGAACCATGAAGAGGAAGTAAAAGGTCTACCAGCCCAGATTGCCAGCTCTGGGTTAACCGTGGAGGTAGATGCTCTCAAATCTCAGGACCTCACCAAGATCATGGCAGACATCTGGGCCCAATATGATGAGCTGGCTTGGAAGAATGGAGAGGAGCTGGACACATACTGATCTCAGCGGATTGAGGAGAGCACTGTAATGGTCACCATGCAGTCTGCCAAGGTTGGGCTGAGATGATCCTTACAGAGCTGAGACAGAGAATAAGGCAAGAGACCTCAAGCACTGAATCTTGAGAAAATGCTTTGAATGGCTTGGTAGAGGAGGAGAAATCAGAAGAAGGACAGAGAGGACAGAGAAGCACCAGTTAGAATATTTTGCCGCAGAGGCAAGGAAATGGGAATATTTTAAGCAGGAGGAAGTGGTTAGTAGTTATTATCAGTTAAATTCAGGACTAAACATGTTCATTGGATTTCCTGACATGGAGGTTATTGATAATCTCAGCTACAGCAAGTTTTATAAAGTGACTGTGGCAGAAATGAGGTGGCAGGAAGTTGAGGATATAGCCCTGTCTTCTCGTTCAGGTGATAAACCTTCCTTGTCAAATGTTAGCAACACTGTAATCAACTTAAAGAGCCTGGCCGGGTCAGTCTCTATAGATTATAGATTGTATTGTCTTCGGCCATGAACCCAAACCACAGCACTGGCAAATAACACGAATAACCCAGATTTCTTATATTGTCTTCATTTGTGTTCTCTGTTAGGCACTACCTACCTGGAGAAGATTCAGATAACTGCCAAAGAAACTTTTAAAATGAGAAAGAAAGTGAAAGCTATGTAAACAGGAAACGCAACCTTTGGTAGAATAGTGTCAGGACCTTATTCATTTCCCAGAGACATTTGGCCCAGAATAGAAAGGAGGAAGCTGTAGACCCGAGATCACCGCCTCAGTGGTTTCCCTCAGAAGAGAATCTGGCTATACTGATTCTCTGAGTTACTTGTAACACTTACTCTCTAAATTATTATAGATTGAAATCACCTAGGAAGTTCTAAAAACCACTATTCTGATTTAATTGGTATGGGGAATGGTCCGGACACCAAGAGTTTTAAAATGCTTCCTCGATGATTTTAACATGTAACAAAGGTTAAAAGCCATTGTATTAAAGAACAGCAAGTTCATTGATGTCATATTGATTGCCCTGAATCAGAAGAAAACAATAATAACATTAAGTATTTGTTCTATTCAAGTCCTGGGCTGGGCACTTTACTTAAATTAGTGCATTTACTCCTCACAACAACCTAATTTTCAGATGAGAAAAGTGAGGCATAGAATTCTTAAGTAACTTGCCCAAATTCTTTTAGTGCCATTAATGGGGCGAGTTTTCAGCCCAGGATACTACCATGTAGGTAATATCTGCACTTGGTCCTCTATTTCAGAAAGCAAAAGGCATATAATAGCTTTTAAACAGCTCTATTGGGATATATAATTCACATACCATATGGTTCATCCATTCAAAGTCTCCAGTTCAATGGTTTTTAGTAAATTCACATAATTGTGGAACAATCTCTGCAATTTAATCTTAGGATGTTTTAGTCAGCCCCGAAAGAAATAATCTTCCCATTAGCAGTCACTCCTCATGTGTGCAGACACAGGCTTTTATTTCTTTTGGGTATATGAGTGGAATTGCTTGGTCATGTGGTACTCTGTATTTAACATTTTTGAGGAACTGCCAAACTGTTTTCCAAAATAGCTGCACCATTTTACATTCCCAACAGAGCATATAATATTTTACCAAAGGATTTCCTTCTTAAATGATTAAAATGGAAAACAAAACCTTATACCGAAAACAATAAACTTTTACACTATCAGAAAAACTTGACTACCTAGATCAATAATTTTCTGAAGCTGTTCAGGTAACTGGGATTTTATTGAACTACTAATGAAAGGGGAATAATAGTACTTCATAGGGTTGTGATAATTAAGTCAGTTAATATGTGTAAAGTACTTACACTATTGGCACATACTTAGTAAATACTATACAAGGACTAGCTAGTAGTAGTAATAGTAGTAGCAGCAGCAGTGGCAATAATGCTAATGCCATGAGCTGTTTACTGTTTATGCATAAACACCAACTATGATTCACCACTTGATGTCAACCTGATCACCTGCTCAAGTTCTCACAGCTTAAAATATATAAGAGGAAGAAAAATGAGAGGAAATAGGGTATGTGTCCTTTCATTTCTATCTCCCCATTCCCCTGTTACTTATTCTCACCAGAGGAAAGGTTTTTTGATGCCTTTAGAAAGGACTATAAACACCAATGATAAATTTACTGAGCAGGGAGGAGAAATCTGTGAAAGCTGAGAACAAGTTTATAAAGTTTTTGAAAATGTTTATCAATTGGTAATGTCCTTAGAATGTAAAATTACTTGTAACTCTGTGTGTGTGTGTGTGTGTATGTGTGTGTGTGTGTTTTAGTAAAAACTCAAACAACTCTCAAATACCTCCATTATTTCTGCTTTCTTTTTTTTCTGCTTTCAATAATTCTATTTATTATTAATTAGGATAAAAATAAATAAATGTGATGAACAAGAGCAAATCTCAGAAATGTCTGAAACGGAGAAGAAAACTGAAGGAAAAGAATTTAAGAATGGGAAAAAACAAGAGGTATTTATATTGCAAAATAACATTAAACTCAACTAGTTATAATATTTCATTTTTTGGTAGAATGTGAAGTCTTGGTATTTCTAACAGTTATCCAACAAAATGACAAATACAAGAAATAAATGAATTTTAAGAATAAATGTCGCACACAAGGGATGTACATGGTAAATTATATATTTATTTTTTGATTTCTAGAGCCCCTCATATCTAGCTTCAGACGAAACAGAAATTGAAAGAATGAAGCCAATTACCTTGAGGCCACAACTTTCTTTCACTGCAGAATTAACAAGCTTATCCAAGTGTTCATTGTAAGCATGTTTAAATAATTATTATTTTATTATGTATTATCTATTAATTGTATTAATTTTAATATTAAAGTGGGATTTCTTGAGTGAGTATCATATGCCAGGCACTGTAAGTTTTTAAAAACACATTTTCACATTTAATTGTCATCATAGCTCTATGAAGTTCCATATTATCCTCATCTTAAAGAAGGAACGTAGCTTATGGAAGTTAATTTGCCCAGGTTCACACATCTAATACGTAACTGAGGTGGGACATAAATCAGTTTGGTTTTCTATAGAAACTATGGTATCTTCACTGCTAGGCTTCATATATTGATAGTTTGCGGGGCGGTGGTGGGGGGGTTGCTATGGTAGTAATTTTTGTTCAGGCATAAATAGGTGAGATATAAAGCCACTGTAAAAAGTAATATACCATTGCCTTTGCTTGTTAAAGGAACTCTGGTTCTCATAAAAACTATTTCACATCAAGAGGGCCCTCTGAACAATTTTCTTTGACATTCCGAACTTCTTTACTTCCCCGTTGTGATTTCTTCCTTGAGCTATAATGTTTCTCTCTATGCCTAGAACATTATGCAAAAACAGACATCATAGGTAACCCCGTTTCTCCATCTACTAGGCCTATGGATCTCATTTCCCTTAAAGAGGATATGGCAGAGTACCAGGTCTAATTTTTCAACATCTCTATCCCATGGCACACTTGGTACCAGTCCATCTTTGATTATTGGGAATGTGCATCATTTAGCAGTGTTGGAACATAGTGGGTATTCAATAAATGTTTACATTTATTAAATGAATGAATGGATGATTACATTAACAATGAACCTAAAGAGTAGCAGACACAAAGTCACAATTATCACCACCCACTTTATGACCAGAGAAGTGCAGCGGTGGAAAAATCCTTTATGTGTTCTGTACCTCCTTCCAAAAAGGGTCTGAGATCTTTTATTATATAGGACACTCATATAAAAAGACCATCTAAATAAGGGCAAGAATACAGGAGCCATAAAATGAAAGTTGGAGGGAGAGAGAAGAAAGAGGAGGAAGAACCTATTTGTGCTGGGAAACCTAGACTAAAACTTAGTGGAAGTCAAGGCAAAAAGATGTATGATGTTTTATATCTTTGCAAAGCCATTGCTATCTGATAGCATTGCTGTCATCTATTTAAAACATACAATTGAATAAAAACTGATTCTCCAGAAAAGAATAATATGTTGATATAGAGGACAGAAGTGAAAAGAATGCAAAGATTAGAGAAGAATTTTAAAAAGTTTACAGGTGAAGAGAAAGGCAAGATTTCCTAAAGATAAATATAATCCTGAATCAGTGAATTTTTATAATCAATTCATGAACTCATTGTTAAAACTACTTTTACAGGACAACAGAAAGGGTAACTTTTACTTAGATATTTCTTGAAAGGTGATTGGGAATATGGTCAAAGGAGGCTAACAGGGAGATAAGAAGAATAGGTCATCTTTTGTGCCCTAACTCTCTGAGAAGTTTACGGAGACAGACAGGTAATAGGGCAGGAACGTACTGGGCCCAGAGGGTGATTAAATTGGGTAGCAGAAAGGGATTTTATGTTTCAACTTAGCGTTTATCTTCCACCCAGGCTTCTCCCTTCTAAAAAAGAGGGTCAAGTCTTAAACATCATTAGGTCAGTTCTCTTGCAGCTAAGAAGATATTCAATAAATGTGGATTGAGTGAATGAATGAATGAATGAAAGACTCTAGGAGTTTTTATATATATGTGTGTGTGTGTGTGTGTGTGTGTGTGTGTGTGTGTGTGTGTATTTTATTGTACTTTAGACTCTAGGAGTTTTATATCGGTCAAAGGATCAACTTATGCCTCAACAAGTGTTTCCCCCAGGGAAGTAACCTGGCTTGCTCCTTTGATCTTTGGGTTCAAAGATAGGGTGACTTCCCCACTGTCCTGGAGAAAAGGGGTACACAGTCTAAAGCTTACGGTGATTTACAAAGACCTTTAAGAGGACACAGCAAGCCTGTTGCCTTAGAGCCACATCTTTGAAGTTATTGACAATATGGTGTGTGCAGGATTGTGTGTTTGTGTATGTAATCTATGTGCATGTCTTTTTAAAGTTAGGAAATATTTTTAAATTCTTGATTCAACTTCCCCTACCCATTCCCAAGCCCCTCAGTTTTTTCCTCTCATAAGACATCTCGTAGATAAGTGCTGTAATCTCTTTAAATTGTAATTTAGTAATATAGCTGAATGATTTATAGTACCTTCATTTTAGCTCTTCTATTTTTGAGTTCATATTTTGAGTACATTCCTTTCATTAAAAACATTTGACTGGGAAGAAATTTTTATCCACATGTAGACAAGTGTTATTTGACGTAAAGATAACATTTGTCCTCTGAAATTATCTTCTGTTTAACATGATAATATACATTTTGAAAGAACAATATTTCATATCTGTTCTGCTCCTTAAGGGTGATTTAAAGGTTTGTTTCATTTTTAGGCATGAACAAAAAAGGAGAGCCAAAATTCAGAAGCTCAAATACTTTATTAAAATATTTTACAACAATAAACAGGTTTCTTGTACTTCAGTATCTCCCCTACAATTTGATTTTAAAGTCACGTTTCAGCAAATTTTCAATATTCAGTTAATATATTGGCCTGAAGTGATTTGCTTGGAGGTATGCCATTGTCATTTACTTTTATATCTTATTTTATGCCATACATAATTTAAAATTTTTTGTTAGCTATGGTTATATGTGATAAGTAATTCCTTTGATGTTAAGAGATGGACTGATCTTTATGGATAGATGCTAAGATATTTAAAAATGTATAATTCACCAGTAGTCTTTTATGCTGTAAGTACAAAGTTATTTGATTTGTAATGTTCCAAATACTCCCTTCGTGCTAAAATTTATGCAGTCCTGGATGTGCAGCACTACTGTTCATTTGCAATGAGGTGGAAAAGTTCTACTTTTCCAGAAAGGTATAATGAGTAGCATAGCTATTTTAAGTGTCAAATGATTTCTATAATACAAACTTCCACACCTCTGACTTGGTGGCTTCAGTCTCTTGCTGTATTTGTTCTTCCTCTTTTTTGGAATTTGATCCCTCTCAGAATCAGATGAAAGAACATGCACACAAGAGACCCCCAGTCTCTGTCCAAAGATCCCACTGTAAGAACCCCCACACTAATGGAAGAAGGAAATAGGATGATGGGGAAAAATGAGAGACAGTGAAGGAATTTAGACAAGAAGTCCTGGTGGCTAATATCGAGGTTAAACTTGAAGCTAGACCTGAATAAAAAGTTAGAAGGGAATAAAGATTTGTGTGTAGGAAGTGCAGGTTCTTGAGGAGTAGGGAGAGAATTATAGTTACACATATAAATCAAAATATTTTATAATGTCTGTTCTCTCCCTGATAGATGTTCTCTTCATTATTCATGTATTCAAGTTTCCACCATCTTACAATGTCCCTCTGTTGAAATTCCTACATTAAAAATATGCCAACTTTCCACACTGAATTCCTAATTCAAAGAAAAAAAAAGAGGCCTATACTTTCCTACTGTTGTACCTAAAGTACATGGTGATATAATAATCCAATCACTTGAAGTTTAAAATCTGCTTCCCCAAATAGGTTAATGTGTATTTTGAGTACTTTATTATTCTATCACTTAGTGTATAAGCCTAACAAACTAAGAGGCAGGGAGGGAGAGGAATCTAGTTAGAAATGAATTCACCATTAGCAAATGCAAAAATTGCAAAATAAATTGATATGCCCTGGCCTAACAGACTTTAACCTACATTTTAATTCATTTCTTTCTTTTCTTTTTTTTTTTTTTGAGACAGAGTCTCGCTCTATTGCCCAGGCTGGAGTGCAGTGGCATGGTCCCGGCCAGTTCAAGCAGCTCTCCTTCCTCAGCCTCTCAAGTAGCTGGGAAACAGACACCTGCCACCACACCCAGCTACTTTTTGTATTTTTGATAGAGACGGGGTTTGACCATGTTGGCCAGGCTGGTCTTGAACTCCTGACCTCAGGTGTTCTGCCCATCTCAGCCTCCCAAAGTGCTGGGATTACAGGCGTGAACTATCATGCCCCTCCTTTAATTCATTTCTCACTTCTCCTCTTTATTCATTCATCACTTCGGCCAAACTGAGCTGCTTGTCTTTTGCCACATGTCCTTGTAATTTCCTACCTCTGAGCTTTTGTATGTGTTAGTTGCCCCATTTAAAACACCTATTTTCATTCTTAACACTTAAGGATGCTCAATCTCATCTGCACCATGGTGTTGACATTTGTCATTAGGGGACAAGACTGGCTCCTGGGATCCCTCTACCATTACAATTCTCTATCTTAGTAGACTTACCGTGCTGTCCAGAGGCTGATTTCCACACTGTAGTCCAAGAACTTGGATTTGACAGTCCACTGAGAATGCATCCTACACACCCTAAGCAAATTCACAAGGCTGAAGTGTAAATGCCAACGGAACATTTGAATATATTTATCAGTTCATTTTCTCTGGAAGTTAGCCAATTTACTGATTTACAATAAGAAACTTATTTCACAGAGCTACAACTCCTACAAACCTTTCTGCAGTAGGGATGCCTTTGTCAAAGGTACCAGTGTGGTGTCTTAAATTCTCTTGCAAGGAAGTATTTAGATAGCCAGAAAAAATAAGTGCCTCTTTGACTTTTCTTTTTCTTTGATTTCTTGGCTAAAAGTCATCATTTTGATTGGCACATTCTTTCTTATCTTTCAAGGAGAAATTTTCCCCTCTGATTTCCTTCTTAGAGCACAATCACTGTTTTCCCAAGCACTGGCAACATAGTATGAATCAAAATGAGGGGTTTTTTTTAATTGAAAAAAGTTTGCTTAGGCTGAGTGCGGTGGCTCATGCTTGTAATCCTAGCACTTTGGGAGGCCAAGCAGGCGGATCACCTGAGGTCAGGAGTTCGAATTCAGCCTGGCCAAAATGATGAAACCCCATCTCTACTAAAAATACAAAAATTAGCTGGGCATGGTGGCAGGCGCCTGTAGTCCCAGCTACTCAGGAGGCTGAGTCAGGAGAACCACTTGAATCCAGGAGGCGAAGGTTGTAGTAAGCTAAGATTGAGCTGCTGCACTCCAGCCTGGGTGACAGAGCAAGACTTCGTCTCAAGAAAAAAAAAAAAGTTTGGCTTATAGTTGCGGCAGTGAACTTACTTGGAATTGTAGTAAAAAGCACATCAGATAGAATCAGAAGACCTGGGTTTAGCACTCAGTGAACCTGTATGGGACTATCTACTCAGTACCTCCTTTTCCTTTCTTCTGGAGCTTTTCTTCCCTCCCTGGCTCCCATGGCTTCTTTAACTCATCCTTGAATTTCATGAACCAATGACTCCACCTTTTTCCTAAGCAATTCAACCTGGGTCTCAATCACTTATAAAAACAAACATATTTTCATATAGAGCTTCCATTTCCTCATTTATAAAATGACAATAATATTTATTTCCTATAATTACTATCAGATTTACATGAGATAAAGAATTTTTTAAGTGCTACACAAAATTAAGTTACTATGGTATTATGTTATATGTACCTCAGATATGTATTCTCACAACTGTATTCATAATCCCTTGTATTCAATTCATTTTCTATGAAGGCAGTAAAAGGCATTACACTTTCAAGGACATGACTGGCTACTTTTCTCATAATTATGTGGAGGAAATACTATAGAGAAATATTTATTTTATAGTCTGGTATTTAAAAAAATGAATAAAAATATGTTGTTAAGGGTGCTTCGTTTTTCCTTTTTTCTATGTTATATTTTAAGTGAGCTATCAACCATTTCTTTTATATTTAGGTTTATGAAAAAAGTAAAAAGACAAGCTTACTGGCCAAACTATATTTACCTTTACCTAACTACACAGAGGTAAAAGGTAAAAACATTTTGGAATATGTAGAGTTTAGCTCTGATAAGCTGGTCGTGCCTGCCGATGGAGAAGTAGGAAGCAGTGAGTTTATTAAAAATATTACATTCTCCCTATTTTCTTCCTGAGCACCATATTCCTAAATGACCCTGGGTCATTCACATAAGTACAAAATCCTATATTTACAGCATTCTTTTTTTTTTTCTTCTTGAGACAGGGTCTTACCCAGGATGGAGTGTAGTGGCTTGATCTCGGTTCCCTGCAACCTCCACTTCCCAGGTTCAAGCGATTCTCATGCCTCAGATGCCTGCCACCATGCCTGGCTAATTTTTCTATTTTTAGTAGAGATGGGGTTTCACCATTTTAGCCAGGCTGGTCTCGAACTCCTGACCTCAGGTGATCTGCCCACATCGGCCTCCCAAAGTGCTAGGATTGCAGGTGTGAGCCACTGTGCCTGGCCCTGTATTTACAGTATTCTGTTAAAAATGAATTAAATTATTAATTCAGATGTTAAACTAGATTGTTTAAAGCTTTGTCTTGGGTCAGATTTTCGGGAAATTTCAAATGAGCAGTTAGTACCCGTGCTTCTTGTAGGCAAGGACAGAATGCTCTCTGGAAAGCGAGCTCTGCTTTTGAGTGGGCTAGCTGCTTTGCCTCTACCTCTCCTTTAGTGAACCTACAGGTGCTTGCGGACATATGGATTTGTCTTTGAACTGTGTAGGGAAGGGTAGAAGAAAATGAAGGAGGGAAGGAAAGAGGGAGGGACAGAGAAAAGGAGAGAAGAAAGAAGGCATGTTTCTGTTCTTTGTTTTTCAATTGATTTTGCTCCTCGTATATGGTTAAATGTAAGTTAGTGTGTCTCTGAGAGCACTGTTGTTCCTCACCTTCTCCCCATGATTCTTTTCTTTCATCTTCCTAGGGGTTTTGCAACTACTTGGGCCCATTTTGAGAAAAGTAAGGAAGTATGAACAAGTGAGCAAAGGGAAGAGAGAAGAAAAAGGGCAGAGAATGAGGAAAGAATGGAGTTTGCTTCGAGTGCAGATAAAGCAGAAAAATAGGCTTATGGAGACACAGGAGAAAAGACTCAGGACTTGAAAAATTTAGGGAACACTGGGCACTCAGCAAAAGTTTTAAGAAGTATTATTAGACTCTTTGGAGATTAAGAAAGAAAAAGAGGAGATGCAGAAGACTCGGGAATGCAGGGAAAGAGGAGAAAGAGCAGCTTGCTGGCCTCTTTTTCTACTGCCAATGGTCCTTTCTTGCTGGAAGCCATGCCCACAGAGAATGGTTAAGAAACCTCCAGACATAAAAAGAGGAAAAGTGTGACATTCACCTCTACATATTCATCTCAATCTTTACCTTCTATTTTGTAGTCCTTGAAGTATCGTAAAGAGGAGATGAGGGAGAGCACTCAGATAACAGTGGGGTTAGCACAGATCTTCCTTTGTGTTCTTAGAGTTCCACAAGTAAAAGTCAGGAAAAAAAAAACCCCACAATGTGCTCCAACTGCACTTAAAACAATTTGTATGTTTTTAATGCCTTTTTTAAACAGATGTGCCTTTTCTTCTTGAGGGAAATGGAACTGAAGAACTCTGTCTTTTGACATCAGGAAAACTTAGCTATTCTCTATCATGGAGCTTAGATGAAAATGGTATTCCTCTGAAACCTATGTCACAGTCATTAAGATCTGCTTACTGCAGGTAATAAACTTTTGTCTTTGAAAAATAATGCCAGGTCTCAGCAAAGCATCACACAAAACATATTAACCTGTAAAAGAGAAAACTCAAGCAGCCATAGGAAGAGTTATTTGAATGTTGATCTATCTTTTATTTAAATCACTCTACTAAGGCAGTATGTGTATTTATATGTAAGAAAATATGTCCCTTCAATGCTTGGAATTATAGCCACATGGATGATGAGAGAGGCATTCCCAGAATCCTTCGCTTGTAGACAAAGGTCGAGACTCCCAGGGACTTTATTTCTGGGGCTTGTGTATCTCCAAGTCATTCTGGATTAGCAAAGAATCATTTATGCATTATCATTCTGGGAGTTCCCAGAAGAGCTGGGGTTAATTTTCAGATTAATTATTTATAGGATTACTAGAAATAAGTACAGTAAATTCTATGAAAATGATGATAATACTGGCTTCTGTAATGTGCTATGTTTGAGGGATATGGTAAATATAAAGGAACAAGTTTATTTCATTTAAAATAATGAATGATAACAAAAAGATATCCTTTCTCCTCCCCGTCTCCACATATTCAAACAGAAATAAAAAGCTACGTACAGCTCTATGGCATTTTAGAAAGGGCAAAACTATGGAGACAGTAGAAAGATCAGTGGTTGCCAGAGGTTCTGGGGGGAAGGAAGGATGAATAGATGGAGCACACAGGATTTTTAGGGTAGTGAAACTATTTTGCATAACATTATCATGATGGATACATGTCATTATACAGTTGTCAAAACCCAGAGAATGTACAACACCAAGGGTAAACCCTAATGTAAACTATGGACTTTGGGTGACAATGATGTGTCAATGCAGGTTGATGGATTGTAAAAAAGGTACCACTGTGGCATGGGATGTTGACAGCTGGGGAGGCCATGTGTGTTTATGGGGATGGGGTACACGGGAACTCTCTGTGCCTTTTGTTCAATTTTGCTGCAAATCTAAAACTTCTCTGAAAATTTTTCTTTTAAAAATACTGTAGTTTTGAAAATTGTTATCTATAACTGGATTAAACAGAAAATCGAAACTAAAATTAGAGACTGTTTAAAAAATAACCAGGAGAACATTATGTATAAACAAAATAGCATTTTGATGTGCTGTTGCATTTGTTTTGCCAGTATTATATTGAAGATTTTTGCATCGATGTTCACCATGGATATTGGCCTGAAGTTTTCTTTTTTAGTTGTGTCTCTGCCAGGTTTTGGTATCAGGATGATGTTGGTGTCATAAAATGAGTTAGGGAGGATTCCCTCTTTTTGTATTGTTTGGAATGGTTTCAGAAGGAATGGTACCAACTCCTCTTTGTAAGTCTGGTAGAATTCGATTGTGAACCTGTCCAGACCTGGATTTTTTTGGTCAATAGGCTGTTAATTGCTGCCTCAACTTCAGACCTTGTTATTGGCCTATTCAGGCTTTCAACTTCTTCCTGAATAGGTTTAGTCTTGGGAGGGTACAAGTGTCCAGGAATTTATCCATTTCTTCCAGATTTACTGGTTTATGTGCATAGAGTTGTTTGTAGTAATCTCTGATGGTAGTTTGTATATCTGTGGAATTGGTGATGATATACCCTTTATCGTTTTTTATTGCATCTATTCGATTCTTCTCTCTTTTCTATTGGTCTGGCTATCAGTCTGTTTTGTTGATCTTTTAAAAAAAAAAAACAGCTCCTGGGAGAAATGCCTGATGTAGGTGATGGGGGGATAGAGAAGCAAACCACCATGGCATGTGTGTACCTATGCAACAATCCTGCAAGATTCTGCACATGTACCCCAGAACTTAAAGTACAATTAAAAAAAAAAAAAGCAGAAGCATATGGCCAGAGTCGTAGTAAGAGTTCATAAATGCTTTTCTTCAGTATATAAGAAATTGAGAGAGAAAAAACTAAATGGCAGTAGCACAAGATCATTGGTGTGGAGGAAACTGAAGTAGTGGTGGAAGTTTACTTACCAAGGAGTTTGACAATAAAAAAGATGCTAAAAAATAGGAGAAGACAAACGAATCAAGGGACAAATTTCTTGTAAGTTGGGGCAATATTTATCTTCTTAAAAGAAGTGATTACAAGTGATAAGCTTACAAAAGATTGAAATCAGTGGGGGAAAAAGGCCCAATATATTGGAAAGAGTATGAGGTCCTTCAGAGTCAGGAAGGTATCAAACCAGAACCCAAGTGAAAAGCTATGGTTCTGGAGAAGAGAAACTTTCTCTTCCTCTACTCAGGGAAAGAGACAGACATCACTATGAAGACAGAAATGGAACTTTGATGGATGTCCTTGTTTTGCTAAGTAAATGAGGTCATCTTCTTAGAGACCTGGAGAAGGGCATTTTAAGAGCAAATCTTACAGTTATTAAAGGTGATTCATTTTGGAGCCAGTTAAACAAGTTTTTAATACCCAGAACTATTATTTTGTTATATTTCTTAATATTTCTCTAGCATAGTCTGCATAGCAGCTATTCCTAATCTTTGCCTCATCATAATATTCTTTGCATTTTTCTTGGAGTGAGATGTTTGTCCTCCTCACTCTGAGGCTAACTTTTATGCAGGTAATTTGGAACTTTTTGTCTTTTATAATTCTACTGATGCATTTATATCTTTTTCTTCCATTATCTTCCACTTGTCCATCTCCCTAAGCCGTTAGTCTTTTGTACCCAAAAGCCTTCTTTGCTTTAAAACAAACAAGCAAAAACTCAAGCACCTGATTAAATCCTGAAACCCATTTTGGCTAGTTTTTCCTGTGTGTGGCCTACTGGCCTGCATACATTCCCTCCACTTTCTGTTCACACAGTCCCTTCCTAACCCTACCCACTTGTTACCTAAGGTTACCAGCAAGTGACCTTCAAGCCATATTCATTGGCCTGTCCTCATTGTCTTACAATTCCTATTACTTGGAAACTCAAGCTTACAAAAGATAGAAAGCAATACTATGCAAGAGTGGGACAAATGACAGGTTTCAGCAAGAAGTAAATTGCAAGAGAGGTTTTCAAAGTCCAGGGCCCTCTCTAAGTCAAACTTTACAATTAGAGGAAGTTACAGAACTTCCCCACAATTCTTTTGTTGCAGCTCAAGGACTGCTGTTGAGCAGTAATTCTAGGAATTGGGATGGGTGCTCCAGAAGGCAGGACTGACTTGTGGGAGTCAGAGAATGAAGCCAAAGGAGAGCTGAAAGACAGTTTTGTTATTCACTCATTTACTTACTCATTCATCAACTACTGACTGAACTGGAGGTAAAGCAGTGAACCAAAAGAGAGTCTCAGCAAGCTTTAATGCTATGATACCACATTAAACACATCTCTCAGCTGGGTGCAGTGGCTCACGCCTATAATCCCAGCACTTCTGAGGGCTGAGGCGGATGGATCACCTGAGGTCAGGAGTTTGAGACCAGCCTGGCCAACATAGTGAAAACCCATCTCTACTAAAAATACAAAAATTAGCTGGGCATGGTAGCATCCGCCTGTTGTCCCAGCTACCTGGGAGGCTAAGGCAAGAGAATCACTTGAACCTGGGAAGCAGTGGTTGCAGTGAGCCAAGATTGTGCCATTGCACTCCAGCCTGGGTGACAGAGCAAGACTCTGTCTCAATAAACAAAAAACAAAACAAAACAAAAACAAAAAACCCCACATCTCTCCAATCTCAATGACCATTGTCCAGAGTTTTCATTTTTAAACATAAAACAGTTTTTCTTACACTCACTAGTTAATGAAATTTTTAACATAGTTAATTGACTTTTATGTTTACCTCTATTTCTTATTTCTCATCCTTCATTCTCGATTTACTTTTTGTGCTGAAAGCATGCTCCTTTGATGATTCTTTCAGTTAGTTTCTATGGGTAGCAAATTTCTTTAACCTTTCTAGATCTAAAAGTGTCTTTATTTTGTCCTCATTCTTAAGTAATAGTTTAGGTGAGTAGAAAATTTGAGGATGTTATATATTTTTTCTTAGCACTTTGAAGCTGTTAGAGAACTGCATTATTTTCTGGGATTTATCATTGCTGTTTTTAAGTCCCCTGTTGGTCTAAATGTTGGGCTTTTATAGGGTATCTTTTCCCTCTGATAATGTTGAAATTTTTCACTTAATTCAGAGACAGAAAGTGGAATAAAGGTTACTAGGGATGGCAAAGGGAGAAATGGTAGTTATTGTTTAATGTGTACGGAGTTTCAGTTTGGGATGAAGAAAAAAATTCTGGAAATAGGTAGTAATGATGGTTGCACAGTACTGTGAATATACTTAATACTACTGAATTTACACTTTAAAATGGTGGTAAATTTTATATTATGTGTCTTTTACCTTAATAAAAAAGGAAGAAATTGCCATTTGAGCCATGAAAAATATTTTGCTTTATCCTTAAAGTAATGAAATTTTACTATACTATATGTGTGTGGATTTATCATTATTCTTTTTCCTGCTTAGCAGAATAAATTTTATGTTTAAAGACTCACATCTTTCATCAATTACAGAAATTTCTCAGCCACTATTTATTCAAATATTACTTCTTCACCATTCCCACTATTCTCTCCTTCTGGACTTTTTTTTTTTTTTTTTTTTTTGAGATGGAGTTTTTCTTTAGTCACCCAGGCTGGAGTGCAATGGTGCAATCTCCACTCACTGCAACCTCCACCGCCCAGGCTCCAGTGATTCTTCTGCCTTAGCCTCCCGAGCCGCTGGGATTACAGACGCCCACCACCACGGCAAGCTAACTTTTGTATCCTTCAGGACTTCTTATTGAATTTGTATTGGAGCCTCTCCGTCTAGTATTCATTGATTTATCTTTGAGACAGGGTCTCGCTCTGTCACTCAAGCTGGAATGCAGTGGTATAGCAGCCTCAAACTCCTGGGTTCAACAATCCTCCTGCGTCAGCCTCCCGAGTAGCTGAGACTATAGGCAGGTGCCACTACGTCCAACTAATTTTTTTCTTGCTTTCTGTTTTTTTTTTTTTTTTTAAGAGAGGAGGAGGTCTTGCTATGTTGCTTAGGCTGATAAACTCCTGAGCTCAAGAGATCCTCTGACCTTGGCATCACAATGTGCTAGGATTACAGGCCTCAGCCACTGAGCCCAGCCAAGTCTCAGCCTCTTAGCCACATCTCTTACCTATTATTTAATATTTTTATGTTTTTATTTCATCTGCATCCTGGGTGAATTTCTGGGTACAACTTTTTAGTTCCTTAATTTGTTATTCAACTTTGTCTAGTATAAGGTTTATTTGATTTTAATGTTACAATTTTTACTTGTATTTTCTGCTACTAAGTTTTCTGTTTGATTCTCTTTACATTGTTTTATTTCATTTTGGCATTTTTTTGCATTATTTCTTGCATTTAAAACTGAATTGTTAGTTTTCATTTGTTTTAACATCTTAAGCATACTTCACTAAAATGTGTTTGGCAGACTTTCATAAAGTTAATTCAGCTAGAATTAATTTATACTCAGATGTCAATACTGTTAGTTATTTTTCTGAGCATGGCTTCTTTGCTCAGAAGTTTTGGTTATCAGGGTCATTTTGAGTTGGAGAACTTTTGGGTGATTTTGATTTGGAGGTTTCTGGGTTTTGGTTTTTGTTTTTGTTTTTCCTCTCTCTCCTTCTGCATCTGCCCCTCCTTACCTAATGGTTCTGAATTTGACTTCATCTCTCCTCCTAAATTCAAAAGTAGGCCGTAAGCCTAATTACTGGGTAGGTTGGGTGGTTGGGTTGTTATACTGGGTTGCTATTGGAGTCATCACAGATCTAGGCATCTGGCGAACTGTGAGCCTGCCTCAGTTTCTCATTAGGAGGCAGTGTCTATGTCCTTTTCCCTCTCTAGGCTTAGCTTTCTAAAAGCCACAGCCCCATGCAGTGGTCAGTATTTTTTTAATGGTTACTTTATTTAAGTAAAATCCCACCCAAATCTTAAGCCTGGTGCTAATTTCCTGTCTCAGGAACTGAGCCCACAACCACCACAGACTGCTCCTAAGCCTGAAGCCCAGCACTATCCCCACTCACCACTCTGCCCATTCTTTTCCATTTCTGGTTCACAGGAATGTTTATCTTAGCTTGAGCACAATTATATTTTTAACTGTTATTTAACATCTTTATTGAGGTCCAATTCACAAACCATAAAATTCAACCAATTAAAATATGCAATGCAATGGTTTTAATATATTCACAGAGTTGTACAACCGTCGCTACAATCTGGAAATAGAAGGTGGTGATGGTTGCACAACATTGTGAGTGTACTTGATGCCACTGAATTGTGTATTTTAAAATAAAGTGGTAAATGTTATGTATATTTTACCTCAATTGAAAAACATGGTGGCTGTGGCCTAGCATTTGGGTATATAAGCCATGTGTCTTGGGGTCTGCTAGAATTAAAGCTCACTTCTTTCTTGGGGCCATGCTATACTTCGATTCTTCTGTCTGAAATAAGATGTAAATGTCAGGACTGTTTTAGATAGACAACAATCAAAGAGTTTCCCATGCCTTTTATAAAGTATAGCTTCTGGCTCTCTATCTACAAAGTAGAAATATTCAATTGAAAGGAAGAGGGAGAATATTCAATTAAAAGGAAGAGGGAGAGAGGGAGGGAGGGTGGGAAAATCTTCAATCATTTGACTGGTTTTGACCCAAGGAACAGCACTGCTGTGAGCCATAGCCCACAGCTAAACATCTGTAGGAGCATCTATAGGAGCTAAACATCTGTGAGGGGGTGGTGCGGAATCATTGTAGCCAGGCTCTGAGATTTTTTTTACTTTCTCTGAGGCAGAAATCATGGGACTATGTTGAAATCCAATTACAACTTTCTTTGTTGTTTGTTGTTGTTGTTAAAGGATATAATGGGATATAGCCTTACAAAGATTATAATGGGATAAGCTTCCCTCTAATCTATTCATTAAGATTTAAGCTTTACCTGAGGGTGTCTTCTAGGGTATCTGGGCTAAGATTGTTTCTAGACGGAAAATTTATTACATGATGGTGTCAAGGGTGTCAGGTCCTAGCAATCCCTTATGACACAGATATCAAAATAGTTCAAAATGAGGGCAGACATAGGAAGCAAAAGAAAACAAGAATACGTAAACTTCACCTATCTGTAATTTTGCTTACATCTTACCATACCACACATTGGTTTCTGTAGCAATAGCCTCAGAAGATTCATCATAGAAATATGAGCAGATGGGAAGCAGACAATGTAAAATGTTTGCCCATGTTTGGGCAAAGACATTGTTGAATCTGTGTCAGAATTGTATTTCTGGAATCCCAATTTATAGACAGGAACCTTTCTGGACTATCTTAAAGAAAGGATAGTAGAAATCTTCTAGTCAAAATTCCTCTAATTACACATGATAAGAAAAATTCTCTATGAAGATAGAGATTAAATAGTTGGGATAACTGATGGTTCTAAAGAAATCCTTACTCATTAGGGTTGAATTCCTTTTGCACTTAGTCTGTAGCTAAGGTCGCTAAGGATATCTTATGAGTCTAGCCTATCTTTTATAGCTCTCCAACTTTTAAGATAATCTCATATGACCAAGGATGGTCCTTGGCCCATACTTACCCAGTTAATTGCATTACTTCTTGTTTCAACTGTAAGGATGTAGCCTAAAGGTGGTTTTTATTTCGTGTGCTTTCTTAACTTTGCTTAAGTGAATATTTTGATTAAATTTCAATATTGTGCATCCTGTGAAAAGAAAATATTTAATACATTACTATTCTAAGGGTTTACATAATATATCCAATAAGCACCATTCACTTAAGCATCTACTATATTTTAGCTACTACATGGCATATAGATGGCAAAGATGAATATTTACAGACTATTCTTAATAAAGTTACTATCTCTTATAAACATTAATCAAAAAGCTATGATACAAGTTAGAATGAGAACTAGGAGAGATATCACATCTCAACTTTCTATTATATCCATAAATACAGAAGATGGATAAATTTTATCTTCAAATACCCAGAATGGGTATGTTTTTGCCCTATATAACAGTGTATTGTATATAATACATATATTGGATATTGTATGCAAGTTCACAAAATATTTTCTCTATGTTAGTATGTTAAGGAATGTAGATACAAGAGGTGTTCCTGGAATTCCATGGCTCATTAATGAACAGAAGCTTTTTGAATGGGCAAATGAAGTCAGAATTGATCCAAATAATCCAGAATATTCTGATTTAATGGAAATTGTTATGGTGAGTTAAAGCAAATATCAATACTGTGAACATATTCTATTTCCTAAGCTCTACCCCCTTCCTCTCCCATAGTTTGCTACATATTTTTCTAGACTCTAGGGGTCATGTAAAAGTAAATCTGAGGACCAAGACCATTTTCAACCAGTGTATAATACTGTAAAGGCAATTAGAAACTCAGCAATGGAAATAATTCCTCCTTTAGGCCTGATAGCTGGTCTTCTGCCACCACTTAGCAGCCACAGCACATCCGACAGTCTTTCATGCTAACCTCTATTGTGCAGTTACCATGTGCCAGCCATACTGTTAGACACTGAAGGTATGGAGATGATTTATAGACACGCTCCTTCTCTCAGACTCCATTATGTAGTCACTTCTACTCTTCTTTATAGCCAACTGAACTTCTCTATATACCCAAAACATGCTTTCTTCATACCTTTATTCATGCCACTGCTCTGCCTAGAAGGGCATCCATAGTGGTTATCTTACTGACCCTGCAAGTCTGATAAATGCTTCCCTGGTAACCTCAGTTAGGTACCACATCTTCTTTTCTTGCTTTCCTATTAACCTTTCTTCTTCTTTTTTTTAAAAAAAAAAAAAAAAAAACTCTTATGACTCTAATCTCATTCTGGCTTTACTGTAGTTATTTTATTTTATTTTATTTTTGAGATGGAGTCTTGTTCTGTCTCCCAGGCTAGAGTGCAGTGGCATGATCTCAGCTAACCACAATCTCTACCTCCTAGGTTCAAGTGATTCTCTTGCCTCAGCCTCCCAAGTCACTGGGATTACAGGCATGTACCACTGTGTCTGGCTAATTTCTATATTTTTAGTAGAGACGGGGTTTCACCATGTTGGCCAGGCTGGTCTTGAACTCCTGACCTCATGTGATCTGCCTGTCCCAGCTTCCAGAAGTGCTGGGATTATAGGCATGAGCCACCTCGCCCGGCCTACTGTAGTTATTCATTCATATATTTTATTTTTCCTGTGGAACGACAGCTAATAAGTCTGTGTCTCTCTAATGGCAGCTAGCACTGTTCCTTGCATGTACTATGTACTTGCCTTTGCATTTGTTGAATAAAGCAACCCATAAATTAGATTACTGGAAGTAAGCTCCCTAGATTAGAGTTTCTCAGCTGAGGTGCAGAATTGGTTATAGGTATACAGAAATATTGATCCTCCTTCAACTCAGGATTACCATATAGAAACAGTTACATCTGTCCTATCAGTGTACAATACGAATTTCAATGTACAATACACATATTTTCGTTTTCTTGGTAAGTCATGACTGGGAAAAGGTTGGGAAGCCACAAAGGCTGGATTCTGGATTTTTTGTTTTGTTTTGTTTTTTGTATGTTCTAGCTTACAAATTCAATTGCTCCATTTCCTACTTATATTGCTACTCTTAGATCTCACAGTTCAGGGGGAAAAAAGTCTTTTGAAGTAATTCCTGAATTAAAAAAATATATATATTTTAAGTAAAGACTTTGCGTTTTTATGTTTTATAGTACATGAGCCTTAAGGGGCAGGATATTCCAAAGTATTTCCGTCTTGAACAGTTGCAAGATGAATTTAACTTTGTTTCTGAAGAGGAAATGGAAAAGAGTAAACGTTTCCAGCTATTGCAACTTAGAAATGCAGGTCAATTAGATAATTTCCTTCTACAGCAAATGCCCCTCCATGATATAGAGATTCCAGATTTAGTCTTCCAGGTATTTGGTTTCTATTTGAATATGGCTTATTGTATGATAAAGTTAACATTTTGCTGCTTTAACCTTATTTCTTTTTTTTTAAAGCTAATAATCTGTAGACAGACTTCCTCCCTTCTCTTTAGGGATTAAAAATGTACATATCCACCAAATTCCAGAAATTCTTCAGCTTGACTTTGCAATTTAGTGTTGTCCAGTCTATTTGGTATTCAACAGCCCAAATCCTTTAGGCATATTCTAAATTTATGTTACTATTACATTTTTGTTATCACGGCTTTGGGAGTAAGGGGGAGAGACATTACCACAATAAACATTAAATATAAGGCACATCTCAATGTTAGAATCTTTAAAATATTTTTAAAAGAAAACAAAAGCTAGAATGCACAATAGGTTCTCACCAGCTGGTGCCAGCCTGCTCTAGCATACTATCAAATAAGGCTAGCTTTTCATATTAGTTGCTTTAAGTTTGCTACTTGGTAAAATTTGAATATGGATCAAATGTTAGGTAATATTGGAGAATGACTGGCAGTTCTTATAGCATTGTGGTTGCAGAGAAACATGTCCTTAGTCCTTGGAGATTCATGCTGATGTATTTCTCTAGAGATGCTTAAAGTGTCATGATGGCTGTAATTTACTTGGGAATAGGTTAGGCAAAAATAAAATAAATAAAAACAGATAAAACAAATATGATAAAATATTAATTATTTAATCTACAGGGTAGAGACATGGGTTTTAATATTTCTCTGGGAAGCCAAGGCAGAAGGATAGTTTGAGTCCAGGAGTTTGAGATCAGCCTGGGCAAAATATTGAGACCTCATCTCTATAAAAAATAAACAAAATTAGCTGGGCATGGTGGAGCACACCTGTAGTGCCAGCTACTTGGAGCCGAGGTGGGAAGATCACTTGAGGTCAAGGCTGCAGTAAGCTGAGATCGTGCCACTGCACTCCAGCCTATATGACAGAGTGAGATCCTGTCTTAAAAAAAAAAATTACACACACACCCACATACACACGTGTGTGTGCGTATATATTTCTACTTTTCTATGTGTTTGAAAGTTTGAAAAAAATTTTAAACAAAAATAAATAACATCTAATATACCAGTAAAACCCTACTAAAAATGTACTTTAACAAATATATCACTTGTAAGAGCAATAAAGACTAAGATACATAGCAATATGTTTAACAAAAGTTGTGCAAAACTCAACAGATAACATTTTGAAATATTTTTGAATGATAGGAAAAAGAATCTGAGTAAATGTTCATTGATAGGAAGAGTCAATATTGCAAATTGCCAATTCTACCCATATTAAGTGGTAAATATAGAAATGTAATTCCCCACCAATGAAATAGAATAGACTTATTATGTATATGTGGAAACTTTATATTTGACAGCATTGCCATTACAAATCAGTTGGAAAAGAATGAAGAATGCATTAAGTGGTTTTGGAATCATTATTCATACATGTGGAAAGAAATAAAATTAGATTCAGATGTCATAAAAGAAATAAATACCATGTATAGTGAAGATTACTTGTAAAAAGCAAAATTTCAAATGGGCATTTCAATTTTGGGATAAAAAGGTATTTCTTTTTTTTTTTTTTTTTTTTTTTAAAGACGGGGTTTCACCATGTTGGTCAGACTGGTCTTGAACTTCCGACCTCAGGTGATCTGCCTGCCTTGGCCTCCAAAGTGCTTGGATTACAGGCATGAGCCACTACACCCGGCCATGGTATTTCTTAAATAAGACACAAAAAAGTATAAATTATAAAGAAAAAGATTAATTGTTTTTTTTTGTTTTTTGAGATGGAGTCTCACTTTGTTGCACAGGCTAGAGTGCAATGGCACAATCTAGGCTCACTGCAACTTCCACCTCCTGGGTTCAAGCGATTCTCGTGCCTCAGCCTCCCCAGTAGCTGGGACTACAGGTGTGCACCACCACACCTGGCTAATTTTTGTATTTTTAGTAGAGATGGGGTTTTGGCATGTTGACCAGACTGGCCTTGAACTCTTGACTTTAAGTGATCTGCCCCCCTTGGCTTCCCAAATTGTTAGGATTACAGGCGTGTGCCACAGTGCCTGGCCAGATTAATAAATTTTGTGACATTAAAATTAAAAACCTACAGATTAGAAAAGTTATTCCCAACACATATAACATTAAAATATTAATATCCAGAGTATTGTTAACTCCTAAAAATTAATACTTTAAAAGTAAAGTGATATGAAATAGTAATATAATATTTTCTTAAATAAAAGTTGTTACTTGCAAAAGAATTAAGGATTTTTTTATGGATAATTAGAAGGACATGTAACGTACTTTCAGATAATGG
The DNA here is from genome assembly GCA_963573385.1 of Cacajao melanocephalus. Classification (NCBI taxonomy): domain Eukaryota; kingdom Metazoa; phylum Chordata; class Mammalia; order Primates; family Pitheciidae; genus Cacajao; species Cacajao melanocephalus. Next base: position 41,981 of record CAUYLG010043766.1, read on the forward strand.
AGCATGCATTCTTTCATGGCTGAAGATTCTAAAGTATTTACTTTATTATTTTTGTATAGTCTTTAATAATATCTATAATATAAAATCATTTCCACATACATTGGGGTTATATAATACAGAAAATGCATAAATAACAAATGCAAATTTACTTTATTTAGATGAAGCATCCAGATGCGCTGAGTGAAGCGCCAGAATGTTTCCAATGTCCTACACATGAACTGAAGTGACTAGTGATATTTATTGCAATGTGTCATATGTGAACTCTTTGTTACATTCAAGAAGTGAAACTAACAATTCTGTATTTAGGAGTATGAAAGTCAGAAAGTGAAGGAGGTATCCATTTCAGATGTAAATTCTATTACAGCACAAAGGATTAATTCTACCAATTTTCTGAAAAAGGTAACAGCAACAACAGCGACACAGTATTATCAATATATTTGCATTTGCTTTTATGAAAACTGGGCTGCTAGATACATGGTATTATAGTCCTTCCAGTCAGATGGACAAATCCACTCACTCGTCACTTTTCTGATCACTGAGGAAATTTCTGTTCTTTTCAGAGTTAGTTTAGTTCATTGACAGTGAACTCATTATTAAAGCACATCCCAACCTTTTCTGTTTAAATGTTAAAGAATTCCCATCTCTTCTTTGACTCTAAAAGTTCACCTTGAGAGATACTACAGCATTTTGCCAGAACTCCTATATTTACTGGTGCCTCATAATATCATGGGCCATAGCAATTCAGGAGATGAAGGGATGAAGGAGCTACCAGAGGCACAGAAACAGTATTTGAGAAATAGATATGCTTTGAAACAAAGCCAAATAGTAAACATTTACAGAACACTCTAGCAAACCAGGTTTGAGTGGAATCCTTCACTGGATTTCATACCTGATTTCTATTGACATCTTATCACTCCGGTAGACTTAGAAGCTTAGTGCAGGGGCTACATCTACAGATCCTTAGTGCCTAGCATAGTACCTTACACTTAGAAAATGCTGATAAATGAGAAATTAATGAAGTGAAGGATGAGAGCTGAGGTGGTTTCTACAATTCCTTCAAAAGTAGATTCTCACCCCCTACATCTTCTTTGCTGTAGAGCACCAGAGCAGCCTTGCAGGGTAATTTGAAAAGAAGCAAGGAAAGCTACAGAAAGATCTAAGAGATACATTCCAGATCCCTCATGGGGACAGGTGAGAGGCAACCACATATAGCTAGTAGAGCCCCAGGCAGGTGTCTGAAAACCTGTTCTTACTACCCTGTGTGTCACTGGCAAGTAACTGAATCACTGAGTCCCACTTGATTCTTTATAAAAACGGACAATATTAATGCTTGCTTTTCTTTACGTCCAATGTGAGGGGTGAATGAGATAAAACCACATGTCCTATTCCAGTTTGTACACCATGACTGTGAGATGGAATGTGGACTGCTCTAGCTCTTCCAGACATGAGAGAGCCCCTTTATCACTGGCATGTGTTTTTCCACTCATCCCTGCCTCTCTCACTCCTTCTTTACTAGCTCTCTCTCTGTATTTTTTAAGTTGGGATGTGCTTTAATAGTAAGTTTGTGGTCTCAGGAAACAAAGTGTTTTTGCTTATAAAAATGGGGAACACACACCCTTCTTATCCTGCTTCTTCTTTTTTATATAAGGAGAAGCCCAGGAGGGAGGGTAGCAGAGGGTTAGGAAGGACGTAACAGAGCAAGTATCTGAGGATGCTTGAACTTCATACAGGAATCCTGGACAGGAACTTTATAAATATTTTGTGTTTAGATTTTAACTCCTTGTGAAGACTTCTTTGCTATCTGACAACAGTTTAAAACTACAGGTTTGAAAAATAAAATAAAATGGAACTACAGGTTTGGTAGTTTTATGTGATAATTACTGTAATCAAAGACACTGGAAAAGTTTTCTTCTGGTGGCCTATTAGGGCCATAGGTGCCCAAATCCTTCCATGGGAGGAACTCATGGAACTGTGAGTTATGTGCATTCCATTTCCTGCTGTGTTACTGGAGTCAGTGATGGCTGAGGCCAGCGCTACAGCGGTACAGAGTGAGGTCCCAGTAGTCTCAAATATTACTAGATAAATTTTTACTGAAACGTTTTCTCTAAGAGGGTAGCACATCTCTCCAATCTGTCCATTTCATTAATTTATTCAGTGAATATTTATTGAGCACCTACTGTAATCCCTGAGCTCCTTGAGTATATATTCTATAAGTCAGATAATGGGAAACACATTATTAGTATGTTACAGAATGAAAGGTGCTATTAAAAATAAAGTAGGAAGAGAGAACAAGAGTTCTGGGGTGGGGCGGAGTTGGGGTGAGTAGGGGCACAATTTTAAGTAGAAGCGGTCATAGAATCTGGTAAGAAGGTAACACTTCTGCAAAAGACCTAAAGGAGATAAGGAAGCTAGCTATGGAAGTTTTGGGAAAGAACATTCTAGGCTGATGGAACCCATACGTGAAAACTCGGCGTAGAAGCACACCTGGCGTGTGGGAGAAACAGCCAGGAGCTCAGCCTGTGTCGTGCCAAGGGAGAGAAGGAGAGAGAGAGTGGGCACTGAACGGGCCACTGGGGTCTTGTTCACCTTCAAGGGAAACAATTTGTTGTCTGTGTGCCAAGATGGTTTTTAGGAGTTTATGTTTTTCCCGTTTGTCTCCCACCACTCCCATTTTCCTACCTGCTTCAAGAAGACGACTAGGGCCTAGGTTACATTGTCTCCAGAATGATTTTTGAAAGGACAGAAAGCAGAAAATTGCCTCCAGACGCCCCTCTGCCTGGTTTCATATCTGAAAACCCAAAGACGGGGTAAAATAAGAAAGGGAAGGATTTCTTCAGACTAAAAAGGAGATGTTCAGCATCCTTGGAGGGAACTAAGGTCTGTGAGTTCTCCAAGTAGGAAGGGCTCAGGGAGATGGCTCCCTTCAAGCACTGACTTCCTCGCCAGGCTGCCAGAATAAGGTCTTAAAGTCAGAATAGGATTGACTCAAAGGAAATGCAGAAATGGGATCACGTTTCCTTGGGTTTACAGATCAAGACTCATGTCCATTAGTGGCTATCATAGAAGTGGATTCACAGGGTAGTTGTCTCCTTTGGTGAAAACTAGTTCTGGCCACGTACACTGTGAGTTAGATGAAAAAAGATATGAGAGCAAAGAGTTTAGGATGAGATGAACTGGATGTAGAAGCACAAAAAAAGTGGAAAAAAAATAAACTAACTTTGGTGTGACAGTGTGAAATTTGGAAACGACTTTAATAATGGCAACAAACAATAGAAGTTTCACTTGTCTAATCCCCCGCTCCATCCACTGCTTGCAAAAATTAGGAGTAAAATCTAGTGGCACCAGTAGCATTATAAATGCTTAACCTTAAAATATAAACAATACATTTATTTATTAAATTCTAAAATTTTTTTAGGTGAGAAGGTTGATAATGAAGAGAATTGTTAAAATTACCAAATGCAACTTGTCAGATATTGTGACTGATTATGAAGAAATCGTATCTACAAGGTAACTGCTAAAGACTATTAAGTATGAAATATAAACCTTTAAGATGATCCCTTTAAAATCTTCTAAGTTTTCTATTTTTATTTTAAGCCATATGTCAAAAGATACAGTTTCAGATCATAAAGTAAAATATGATGACTTAAAATAATTGGTCAATTTAAAGTTGCATTTTGGGATATCTACATGATGTATTTTCAATTGTGTAGTATTTGGGGGCAGCTTTTTGCCCTCTCCTTAGACAGACTTTAGGACAAGAAAGAAAAATACAAGAAACATCTTTGTCCCAAATTAGTTTTCCCCTTAGATTTCCTGTCCTGAGACTGCTGTGGGAAAAGTTGTTACTGCTAGCAGCTTGCTAAGCCTGTAATCTCCCCTTTGCAAAATGAAGAATCCTCAGCTGTACAAAGGCACTGAGATCCACACGCAGCAGTTGGGGGAGCGTTTGCTGAAGTAACTCAATTCTCATATTGTCCTATCTGTCAATTAAGGGAGGAACAGGGCTGTCTCTGGGAATACTTCCTGGAGGCCACATGCAGACTCTTGGAATGACCAATGAGGTTTTAACTGGTTTAGGATGCTGAACTGTATTGTGTTTTACTTTTCAGTCCTTGCGGGAAAAATGGGTGTGACTATAAAACTATACTTCCATGGATTTGTGTTGCTCAGGTTGGCGGCATATATAACTAACTCTAGTTTGAGAGCCATGGAGAAAATGTTAATATTCAGGCACTTTCAAGAGAATGATTCCTCAACAAAAAATAATCTTCCAAAAGATCATCATGTTTCATGGCTTTACCTCTCCATGTTCACATCTATCTCTCTTTGAACCATATACCCAAAGGACAAAGAACAATCAGTCTCTCTTAATATGAGGGAACATGGCATCTCTTCCTTCCTATGCTAAGAAAAATATTTTTTCCTTGAGTTTAAGACAACTCTGTCTCCCCTCCACAATGCAGAGAATATGATTCAGAATAATGGTCTCATTTCAGTTACTCAAAAGACTGATATCTTTTAAAACCATGTTTTTAAAAAAAAATGTAAATGAGACTGATGATCATTTGTTGACTCTTTAGCCAATTGACAGATGCAGTTTTTAAGTTTGTTGAACCACGGAGAAAGTTAAAACCTCAGAGGAAAGAAAGGAAAAAAGTCACAGCACAGACGATCTCTGATGGAGATAATAAGATTCTTGTTCGAATAGTGAGGGCCTATAATATTCCTACGAGAAAAACAACAATTAATAGGTAAGGCAATATGTCCCCATTTTTAGAGTTGCAAAAGGTCTATCTTAAATGTGATTAATTCTCCATGCTGTTATATTTGGAAACCTTTGCACTTTGTTAATGTTCCATAAACATAAAGTGAATGAAAATTGAAATCTTGATTTGCATAGTCAAACCCATCAGTGCCATATATTAAGAGTTTTCTGAAGTTCGCCATTCCCAGAGTAACTTTAACGTGTATATTTTGAGGGTGTTGGCTGCATGTTCACCTTCTCATATTATATCAAATAAATGCCTTTATCTCTATTTCCTGTTGTGAAAATTCTGAAGCTTCTGCTGCCAACTGCCCTATTCCATGCCACTGGCTCTCTCAGTATTGGAAGCAGAAAGCTGGAAAAAGTCAATGGGACACTAATTTTGTTTTGGGAAATGCCCCAGAAAAGCTGTGAAGCAAATGTGGAATGGTGTGTAAAATCAGAATTGCTACAGTGACATCCTGCTCTGTTTTAGACCTGCTGTTTGTAGGTAACATCTACAAATATAGGATTTCACCCATCCTTTCTGTATGTGCCCCAGTGGGTTTTATTTGTGTTTTGGGGGCAGAGGATACATGGGGCCAGAGTGGATATCACGTGTCCACGTGTATTTAGTGTATCCTGGATATTTAGTGTCTCATATATTTAGTGTCAGCATGATTTATATATTACTAATATTTAGTACCCAAATGCCTTAAGAATATTAGGCATTCCCCTCTGTCTGTGTCCAACACATGTGCCCTACTTCCCTACATTTATGCTTACCACAGCTCATGAATTCTCCCTATGAAAAACAAACGTTTTGCTTACTGGCTACTAATCTGTAGTTAACACCTCTTAAAGGTTTTGCCAATGTCTTACAAATTACAGCCTTGTTCATCTAAAAGAATTGAATATGCTCAAAACAAACTTACATTTCAAAGACTGTTTTGTGAAATAAGGACATGTAAAATCATCACCATTTTCTATAAGCATCATGCTGTTAAAAAAATAAAAAGAATATTATAACACCAAAAAAGTAGGAAGGATATATTCTTAAAGTATAACTTGTATTTTCTTTATATTTATGTAATTATATTTTAATTGGCATCCATCATGAATAACTTGCCTTTTCTTCTCCTTTTTCTGAATACCTGTGAATATTTTATTTAGACTAGATCTAATCCATAGTTCGGTATTTAGGAGTTGCTCTTCCAGTGGAGTAATTATCAGATGTTTAGCTGTAACCACACATGATAATACAATTCAAAGCAAACTCAGTGAGAACCAGAGAAACTGACTTATATATCTTCGTAAGCACAAGAAAACCCACCCGCTCCTACCAAAACTAATATTAAAACTAATTAAGGTGTATGTCTCTATATCATTTTTCCTGAAGAGCCTTGGATACGTCTACTTATTTGAAATCATCCGTATCTTGCCTCAGACATAAAGAAACAATCAAATCAGTAGCCTCAGATGAGATCTTACATGAGATAAGTATTTAACACTTCTATAAAGTACAATATTGATTATGTTTGTTCTGAATTACAACTGGCTCTTAATTCACCTCTCCATCTATATTTTCTTTGGCTTCCAGTTTATTTTCCATAACACAGTAAAAGTGGCCTTTAGAAAATGTAGTTCTAACCATTTCATTCCCTGCTCTCAGGGTCTATATGATAAGGTATAAGACCTTAAAATGGCTACAGAATCTTCAGGTATCTGGCCCATGCCTACAATTAACCTCATCTCTCTGTATTCCACAGCCATGCCGTGCTACTCCTTATTCCATGAGGCCTCTACTAGTTGTTTCATTTGCCTGGAATGGCCTCGACACATAACCACGTTATTGTCCAAATGAACTATGACTTGAAGTTTCCAAGCACACACTAAAGCAATGTTTTCTCCATGATGCCCTCCTTATTGTCATCCCCAAAAGTTAATCATGCCTTTTCCTGCATAATTTTCACACCTTTAAGATGTTTCTCTTCTTTCTCACATTTCATTGCACTTCTTTGTTTACCTGTATATTTTCCCCTGATAGACTGTAAAATCCTTAAGAGAAAGTTCTATTTATCTTTAGATCCTAGAAAAGTACCTGATATAGAATAGAGCCAACAGATATGATTCAATAAATAAATAAATAATGGCTGTTTGAAAAACTAGAAAAATGAAGCCATGCATTTGCCACGTAATTTCCTAGACCTCTACTTTTATTGACTATATAAAGTATTTCAAAATCTAGTCAATGTTTATTATGTGTTTCAGGATACTGTACATCCATTCGTGGAAGTTTCTTTCCAGCACATTGTATACCAAACCAGTACAGCAAGTGGATCTCATCCATGCTGGAATGAAGAAATTAAAGTAGATTTTCTGTAAGTTGGAGTTCATTGTTCCATAGCTCCTAAAAAAAAGAGCAAAACCAAAATTATTTTGTTGAGCTACTTATTGAAATAATTATTGAAACAGGCTTTATTTACTTTTATCTATTTTTCTTTTTTTTCCTTTTGTAAATTATTTTATTTCTTTCATGATGATTTAGAGGGACTATCTTCAAACCAGTACAAATATTTCATAAATAATATCTGTCCGTTTTCTAACCAATTGAGTTATTTGTTGCACAATAAGCCACCTCACATCTGAGCAAGATATACATTAAATTTGAATAGTGAAGATATTACATAATGAATTAGGACACAATTAAAATTTTCTTTAAATATTTCCTTGGGTGAGAGGACGCCACACTTCCACTCAATAAAGAGAAACACTTTTACAGTAAAGAGGTCTTTTTTTTTTTTTTTAACCAATTATGCCATGAATTCATGGGAAAGAGGTTCCAGGCAGCTCAGGCTCCTTCCCATTGGTTCTCACAAAGTGTGCTTCTCTGGGTGGAGCAGGCTGGC
>CAUYLG010043768.1:0-167307 GCA_963573385.1 Cacajao melanocephalus
TTTTCACATGTGAGTCCTAAAACTATGAACCTAAGATTCTTCCATGTGTAACATCTAAAGTATAAGCCTATATGAAGGCTGAACCTCCCTTTGTTGGACGAGCTTGGCTATTAGGCAACTATGCCACCTTGCTCCCTGCCAAATGAACTCCGTCCTCCTGCATTCAGTGTCCGAGAGATCCTTTCCCGCGCCGCTCCTGCTACAGCACCTCCTTGCACATTACCATTGCCTTGAGAGACACTTTGGAATGAATGAGTGAAAAGAGTGAATGAACAAATAAACAGTGAAAAATGCATTCAAAAGTTAAGGAGGACAGACAACAAAGGACACGTAGCAGGAGCACTGTCAACAGAACTGATGTGAAGAAGCGCTACACACAGTACTAAAGGGAACGCACGCAGCAGTGGGATTGAGAGCGGACGACACGTGCAGGAGGAGAAAGATCCCCCGCAAATAAAACCCAAACTTACTAGGCCAATCAACATTCCTTTCAAATACTTGAAAAACAAAACAAAAACAGAACAAAGCACCAAGCTACAAGCGTTCTAAAAGGAGGCGATGAACCTCAGGATTCTTTTTAGAGAAAACAGCATCCTGGAACACTTCTAAATCTGGGCTTGAGGAGCAAACTGAGGCTGAAATCTCTGTCAGCCACCTGCTGCACTCTGCCTCAAGGTAGAAAATATTTGTCCCCTATGTAAAATGTGTCCCTTTCTCTCTTCTCAGGATCAAGTGTCTATTCTGTCCTCTGGGGTAAAAGAATCACAGGCCAGAGTTCTCAGTTTCTGGAGTCTAAGAGTCTGGCCTTCAACAAGACTTCAACCATCACCTTCTTCCAGGGGTTTCTTTAAGAGATTCCTGAGCTAATGCTGAGCAAACATCACCTTGACCTCACACCTTTTTTTTTTTTTTTTTTTTTGAGACAAAGTTTAACTCTTGTTGCCCAAGCTGGAGTGTAATGGCTTGATCTCGGCTCACCGCAACCTCCACCTCCCAGGTTCAAGCGATTCTCCTGCCTCAGCCTCCTGAGTAGCTGGGATTACAGGCATACGCCACCACACCTGGCTAATTTTGTATTTTTAGTAGAGATGGGGTTTTTCCAAGTTGGTCAGGCTGGTCTCGAACTCCCAACCTCAGGTGATCTGCCCACCTCGGCCTCCCAAAGTGCTGTGATTACAGGTGTGAGCCACTGCACCTGGCCAACCTCACAACTAAAGTGAGTTGTTATGACCTCATGTTTGTATTACTTGTTCATCAGAGGGCCAGAAATTTATTGCAAAAACAGATGGTGACAACTATACTCTAGATACAGTGAGGAAGAGAACCACTGTGGAACATCTGGCAGTGAGGAAACTAACTTCTGCCAGGAGAGCCTTTGATGGGCAACTTCTAAAAAGCTTCCTGATTTTGCCTAAATGAAAAAGATAAGCTACTTTTTCTGTCTTCCTCTATGTAATTTTTAATTGTATGATCTGCTGAAGAAGAACTGATTCAGATAATGTGTATCTTTTAGCAATTTTTCATTCATCTGATATGTAAATACATTCAGTGACATTATGCGAACACCTAGCAAATTAGCATGATTTCCTCTTCTTGGCCCATTTAGCTTTTCATTTTAAACTAATTAAACTTGTTCTAAGCTTATCTTAGTTTTCATTCAATAACCAGCTTCACAATACAATGACTGAAGAAACCACTCTTTCCTGCGTGGAACCTACCAAGTATTCCAGGGAGTTTTAGGGCTTTTTGTACAGCACAGAGAAGGAACTGTGGGAAATTCTCTGGCTGGTCAGGGAAAGATAAATCTACTCAGAAACTGGCTGGGGCTAAAAACGAAGTCCAAGCACACTGAGGGGAATAAACAGGCTGCATTCCACCCTGTGGGCAGTGTCCCTGAATGCCCACGCTCCAATCACATGGGCATACGTGTGTCCTGCTATGCCCTCCCTAACTGGGCCCCAATCCCTCCTTGGTCCCGGGTTACATGAGGTGCACACAAGTAAGATGGAGCAGACCGGGGTAAACATGCCAGCTTCTCTGCTACTGAGATGCCCTTTCACAGAATGCACGAAAAATCCTGCAACTGTCAAAGTGAATCACTCAGTCCCTAAAACTGATCAAAGGTCTCCTGAGTCTACAAACTCAGACATAATAGAAGTTCCTATTGTGTAAGTCAATGAAAACAAAATCTATTTTCACTTTTAAATAATTTCCAAACCTAGTGATAATACGGACTCCATGGTCTTGTAAGTGGATGCTCTTCTCAGAAGATTTTTCCTTAAAAATGTTGTGGTTACAAAAACCAATGAACCCAGATGAAGCCTCTGGATAAGAGCTTTGTTTCTGTGTTTGTGACAGGGTCTTGCTCTGCCGCCCAGGCTGGAGTGCAATGGTGTGATCTCGGCTCACTACAACCTTCATCTTCAGAGCTCAAGTGATCCTCCTGCCTCAGCCTCCCGAGTAGATGGGACTACAGATACCACCATACCCAGCTAAATTTTTTAAATTATTATTTGTAGAGAACAGCTTTTGAAAAAACACTTTCCTTCTGATTATCCTTTAGTGTCCATTCTCTGAAAACCATTGCAGAGTTGAAAAGGTAACTTAAATCATAAATACTTCTTGGTGGGAAGAGTCTTCTGTCCTACAAGGAAGCTAGATCCTTACCTCAGACTGCTAAGCTGCCACACAAATACCAGCTCCAATCTCCTGGCTCGGCACGTGCCACAGATACAAGGCCTTCTGCCCTCTGCCCCTGCCTCTCGATGTGGCCTCTGAGCCACTCACAGCTGTCTGACACTCTTCCTGCCTCTCCCTTATGGCATCTACGGCGTCCAGGGCAACTGTGGTCCCTGGGCCCCGAATGAGGAACCTGCAGACTGGATGTCCCTACCCAGGCTCTTGCCCTCGGAAGGGTCCAGGCTGCTGCGCTCCTGGCGCGTGTTCTCTCGATGTCACAGTTTAGTGAACTACGACACAATCTGTTTTCATACAAAGATCACCTTAACCTTCTCCTTCCCTCTCAGCTAGGGTGTAAAAACACGTAAGAAAAAAGGAGGCTAACGTGCTAACACCAATGGCAAAGAGAGTAACACACGATGACATGCATGACAAGTGCCGTGAACAGGTGCGTGTGGGGGGAGCTCTAGGAGGTGCAGGGAGAGATGCTAACTACGCCCGTCCTCATCTCAAAGGTGCCGGAGACTCATGGATCCGGGGATGCTGTGTGGTGGGAGAGGCCCTGGAAGAGGAGGACACAGCACAACAGGCTGCAAGGAAAAATGTGATCTATGCTGTCAGGACGTGGAGGTCTTCAGGCTGTTCCCTACATACCAGAAGAATCACTGATGGTATAAAAGCAGGGGTACGGCCTAATCAAATTTGTATTTCAGAAAAATTACTCTGGTAGCAGTGCCACAGAGAGGCTGGGGCAAGGAGCCAGCACAGGCAGGAGGGCAGCAAGAGACAGGCTCAGTTCAAGACGAGCAGGAAACTTCCAGCCTAGCGGCACGTGCAGCAATGACTAGAAACTACCACAAAACAATGTCCACTTAACGCGTCTCCTCAGAAAAAATAGCCTCTTTGTTAAGTATTTTCAAGAGCAATTTGAGTGACGGCATTCGGAGCAGCAGGGGAAGAAGCTAGCTGTGCCAGTTTCCATCCCAATGACCATCTCAGGAGCAAGAAACACCAGCCCCTCAGCAGAAAGGGCTGAGGGCGCCAGGCAGCAGCCCGGGCAGGACTGAGCACACCCCGGGGGTCCCAGCAGTTTGCGGTGTACTCTCCTCCACTCCTCCCCGGCCTTACAAGGTTTCAGAGGGAAACCTGCAGTCCAAATGTTCCAGTGACAAATGACCTGACTGAGGACTAAGTGCCCAAGATCTCAGAACTGGTAGCGCAGTTCTTTTCCTTTAATGGAACTGGTGGGTCTCTGGGCACTGATGCTTTGAAACGAGGCAAGCCAGGCCTCACTCTCCCCTCTTTCCCCAGTAGTCCTACTCTTCCAGATCCTTCTTTCCATCCTATGACCACAAGCTTCCATGTGATAATCCCCAGTTACCCAGAAGGGCCCCCTCATTTCCAATTCATGAAGAGCTGTATTAGAATATGTTATGATTCTTGTGAAGGGCCTTGGTGATTTTCTTCCTTACACAGAAATAAGATGTGGTAAACTGACATGCCTACTCAGTTTGTAGTCACCCTGAATACGAACTTTTATTTTAAATTCTCTTTTCCTCAAAAGCTACATAATAGTTTCTTTCATGTAACTTTATATGATTTCTAACAAGAATAACACATATATGCAAGGTGTAATTAGTACCTACCTATTTTTCACACACCAAGTAACATTATTTCGTATCATGAGATAAGCTGACCAACAGGAAACCTAATGCCTATGACATTAGGTTTAATATTATTTGTACCAGGTTGGCTCTGGCACATTTCAACTCAGATTAGTTAACAGTCATGTTTACTAGCATCTGAGAGAAGTCTCATAACATCCAAAGGCAATCATGACGGTAGGTTCACACCCAGAAAGGAAACCCAGCAGCTCTGACCATCGACGCGCAGGTCCCCTACTTATTGAAACGGATGTTCTCTGTCTCTCCCGACCCTCATGGGTCCTCTTTTTACGGACAGCCCTAGCAAAGGCAGCCCTGCACTCATACAGCAGGCAGTCCAGCACAAGCCCTGCTTTTCCCCGTCCACACGGACACACTCAGCACTACTGGGCTACGTCTTACAACTTGCCACCTTTCTCACGTTATGACCAAACTCAGGTTCCTCCCAAAGAGTTCAAAGACCCTTTCAGGCCCAGATTATATTCTGGTGTCCTGGCGCCCTACCTCTTTCACGTGGGTGTGAAAGGACACTGACATGTCCAGTAGGATCTTTCGCTGCTCAACACGCCGAACGAAGTCTTGAATCCGGTCTTCCAGCTGATGGGCAGCCTGATAAATCTCTTCTGGGTCACATTCCCCAGTCTGAGCCAGCTGTTCTGCTGCTTCTAGTAATTTATCCGCATTGGTGTATGTGTTCTGCACAAGAGAACATCCGAGAGGAACAGAAGGTAAATAAAAAGCAAATCAGCCAAGCTGGGCGCCATAATAAATAGCAACACAGTCAATTTGTGGTATTTGTGATCACTCACATGAATGAAATAGAAAAATATGAGGGGGAGAGATTTCAGGAATTCTGTGAATTCCTTTTGCGCTATTGTTTTAGACTGTTAAATTTTGAACCCATGGCAAAGCCCTTGTATTGAAGTTAGTGACGGACTATCTGCAGGCAATTACTGGCTATCTTGTGACTCAGAGCTTTCAGATTTTTACCCAGGTGGAGTCAGGAGACAATCCCCAGCAACAAATGCCTGCTTCACTTTTTCTTCCAGTTTTATCACCAAGCAGAGAGTTCCAGTCTATGTCTTTCAGTATGATACAATGCTTTATAATAATCCTCCAAGTACAAGCTAAAGGTTAAGTTCCAACCAAATGTAAGTTGCTGTCCCTTTTCACACATTTCTACTTGTTGGTAATTGTGTGCTCATCTTCTTTCTACTGAAGGCTATATATTTTTTCGTTTTTGTTTTTCTGTTTTGTTTTCCAGCCTGCATGACAGTCTTGCTCTGTGGCCCAAGCTGGAATGCAGTGGTGCGATCACAGCTCACTACAGCCTTGACCTCCTGGGCTCAAGCAATCCTCCCACCTTAGCCTTCCAAGTAGCTGGAACCACATACACATGCTACCATGCCTGGCTAAATTTTATACTTTTACGAAAGACGGGGCTTTATAATGTTGCCCAGGCTGGTCTTGAACGCCTGGGCTCAGGTAATCCTCTCACCTTGGCCTCCCAAAGTACTGGGATTACAGATGTGAACAACCTTGCAGGCCACATTTTTTGAGAAAAAGGAAATAATAACCATTATGTTCTAAAGCAGCCAGAGTTTTAAAGAGCTCAAAGTGTAAATAGGTATCTAAAATACTCTAAGAATCACTTTAATTCCCAGTAATCTGAGGCCATAAGTGGGTTCCTCCAACAGGCAGGCATGCGAGAGCCCTGATGCTGTTACAGGAAGCTGCTACTGAGGGATCCGCTGGTGGGAAGGGAGCCCTGGAAAAGGAAGGGGATGTCAGGGAAGGAAAGGAACAGAGCTCAGGCTTTCTAAGAAAGCCCAGAAAGTCCACTTTTCGTTTCTCTTGAGAAACAAGCTGAATCCTCATCCTACTCAAACACAGTCATAAAGGGAGCAGGGAAGGCATCTCATAAGTGAGGGTCTGAGCAGGATGTGGGGGCGTCAAGTGGGGAGGAAGGACCTCTGAGTTGGGAGACAGTTTACATCAGGAGAATGGAATTATGCAAGTAAGCCAATACCTGAAGGATAATGGGAGCCAGGTTTCTTTATTTGAGAAGGTTATAAATACAGAAAAGGAGAAAACTTGAGTTAACTCTTGGCATTGGGCTGGAATTGGAGCTATTTGTGTGAATACATGGTTTTTAACAGAGAGATGTGAATGTGCATGTGTATACACACCAGGAGACAGATCTGAAAAGCAGCTTCACCTATGGAACAATTCCAATTGCTCTCTGGAGCATCTCTCATCCAGGCCCTCCCCTCCTACAGCTGGCACCTGGGCCTCTGGTCCCTGTGACCATGGTCAGCCGTGAGCACCAAGGGCTTTGCTGCAGAGAGTCTACATGCGCTGTTACTTACAAAGGTTCTCTGACCATCAGAGGCCGAACCTGCAGGTGACTTCCTTCCAGGGAAGGCAGCTTGGAGGTCTCTGCTTACCCCCGGCTGAGCGTCACCTCGGAGCCCCCGTGTCTGCATCTCTAAGATGGGCACAACAGGGCCTCCATGCTGAATGAAGCTAACAGTGTAGCAAGCTGTACCCAGAACCCAGACTGCCACAGACACACATTTCTAAAGAGCAGAATCCTGCTTTCTCCTGATCACCACTGCAGCCTTGGACTCATGCACGTCTCTTATCTTATATATGGATCTAAAGATGACAGAGCCTCCCAATAGCCAAGTATTACATTTCTGAAAGCCTTCCCACCTCTACTGCAACACATAAAGATACGATTTAAATGTCCCAAAGGAACAAGTGCATTTCTGAATGATCTGAGATGTGAATCAGCCATCGTTTATTTCACTTTTCATCTTGTGCTTGAAGAACACAAGGCAGCGCAAAAGGTGCCAGGGCTGCTGGGGCCTGTGTCAGCACCCGTGCCTCGAAGCCCCTGGCCAGGTTTTTCTGGGAAAAATACCTTCCCTGGGTCTTTCTGCAACAGGAGCACAGAGATTTCCATGTGCTAACATCAATCATACTCATCAGAAATGCTACCTTCCTAGCACTTAACACTGCCTCAGAACAGCAGCAGGACATGGATACTATCTTATTCCCATTTCACAGGTGAGGAAACTGAGGCACAGAGAGGTCCAATAACTTGTCCACCAAGAGAGTCAGTAGAGCTAGGATTGTTAAAACAACCAGTACCTAAGCCCCAGTTCCTCACATGAGGGGAAACTGAGATGCTGGACTTAAAGTGGGGAGGATGTCAGGTCAGAGAGCATTCATTCTGAGCGTCTGAGAGACTGGGCTTCTCCTGTCCAATTCCTACTATCCTGTTCCTGAGGCATCTCACACGGGGCCCTATTCTTATCTGTGGTGTGAGTGTCATCCCTGCCTTGGGGATTAAAGGGAATAAGGCAGGGCCAGGCCAGGGTGGGGCCCTAACCGGTGTCCTCTTTTTCTTGAGCAGTTGGTAAGACTCAAGGAGACAAAAAGAGCCACTAGAAGGCAAACGTGCAAGAGACTCTGCTCTTCCTGCAACCCCCCACCCCCAACCAAGTCTGTTTCTCACTAACCATGACCAGAGGCTATACTTAGAATTCAATGGAAAATAAGGGAGTTTTGGATCTTAGAACAGATAGGAAAAAGAAGGAAAATGAGCCTTTGAGGCCTAAATACTTTCTTTATATTTGCTTGGTTTAAAGGACAACAAAGCCTGGATATTGAAAACTTCCAAGGTATTTTATTAATACAGAAATGTAATGAAGAATGATGGGCCAATACATCTACAGTGCGAATTAAAAGCCCTAGGTAACTTAAAATTATCATCTAAAAGGCACACACATTCCCAGGGATCCTCTTTTTATCCATGACGGGAAAACATGGCATCCCGAGACAAGCCCACCACCCTGCAACATGTGTGCACAGGACAGAGTGAACAGCATCACAAACGCGAAGAGCGGACCCAAGAAGCTCTGTGTGGATTTTTCCAAACACAGCATAACACAGACAACTATGTATGTCTCTCAGCATTTGACCAGACACACACTTTTCCCTGGTGTGGGAGTGGGAGGGTTTTAGCGAGGTGAGGTGGCCCAGGGGTAATAGGACTCCGGCATCCTCCAGTGCTGTGGAGGATTGCAGGAAGAGCAGTCTCATCACCTCCTGCTGGATTCTAAATACAGCCTCTGGCCGTCTTTGGTAAGACCAGCCCTGCAGCTAAAAGAGCAAAGTCTCAGGTACATTTGCCTTCTAGTGGCTCTTGTCCACAAAAATTAAATACAAGGCTAGTATTCACCAAAAGATCTGAATAATCTGAAACATCGTACTGCTCTAGGCAAAGACGGCACAATGAGTGCTGCCGAGCGTCAGCATTTCTACATGTATTCTCATCACAGCAACCTGGTGAAGGTAGATGTCAGGCATATTTCACAGCGAGGAAAATAGAGGCTCAGAGAGATTAAGTTTTCCACTGTTGTGCAATCAGAAAGCAGTGGAATATATTACTAAATTTTAGAAGTTATTTTCAACAAGGGAAAAAAAGCAGATGAGAAGATTTGATATCCTGTAAATACGTGCCAATCTAAAGGAAATGCTTGATAGCAAATAATTTGCCCTGAATTCTCCACTAGTAATTTATTTTGAAAGATTAAAAGTCATACATCTTATATTAGGAACTGAACTTTTTGCAAAACGACAGCCTATTCTGTAGATCTGCATGCTCCAATGGCTGTTGCAAATCAGAATTTAGAGCATGCTACAAGTGTGGGAACATTCTGTATGTCCATGTGTCACGGATGCGGTATCCTCCTTGCAAAAGACGAATGAGTTAAGTGATGACCAGGGAGTTACTGGTCTGCTTTTCTTCTAAAAACAGAGAATGAACTCAAGGTCTCCTGCTTTCCTGAATGACATACTCTTTTATCCAGGAGGACAAGATAATTACATGGCACATATGGAAAGCTGTTGACAGAAATGGCTTCCTGGATAGTAACTTTGTGACAGGTTACATCTCTGGAAGGTAATGTGAATCCAGGCGGATAAGCAGAAAAGAGCGAGGGTGGTTTAGGAATTCACAGAGCAGGTACTTATGGAGGATGCTATGCCAAAGATTTACTAATGACAGTAAAGGTATCTTCTGTGCTCTCAAAACCAGATTCTTCCTCGAACCCGAGTTTTCTGGGTTTTACTGGCTGTTGTAATCATAACTTTTTAAATCTAAAAAAGGAACATTAACATGAACGACTACTTCAAAGGTAGAAGGCCACTGTTAAAGAGTTATCTTCCTTTCTAACAGTCATTTGCAGAAAGCTTCACATGAAAAGCATTTTTTATTTCTTTTTTTACACTAGCCCATGAAAATGCACTATGGCTATTCACACCACACACTATACATCAATTAGCATGGATTCATTCAACAGGATAGAGCTACTCACAATCACTGTACAAAACTAAGGAATGGACCTTCAAATTAATCACGATGAAGTTCTTGACTGCAAAACTGCATGCGAAAAGGATCCAAGTGCTTCCTGAGGTGACTACAGCACTGTCTACAACAAATTCTGAAACCCAGGGCCCCTGCAGCTAGGTCTTGTGTCTGCAGAAGTTACACTGTATGACTCGCTTCCACCACGTCAACATGAGGTTCGAATTTTGGGTTCCTCCTTCTCAGAATGCCAGAATTGTTCTATATAATATATCTATATTTAGTACATTTTTAAATGAATTCAACCATAAAATTTCACCACTTCCTTTCTGAATCTCTGTTGTGTTACTTCATCAAGCCACAACTCACTAGTTTAAAGAAGTTGACTACAAGAAAAATCTTACTAAATAAATTACTGGGCCTATTTTCCAGATCAGAATGTTAACCTTACAGAGTTAGTGACTTGTCCAAAGTCACACGGCTTGTGCATATTATCGCCACTGCTCAAACCCCACAAATCTCACACTCAGAACACACTAGACTCCTGGCTCCTGTTTCCTAAGCATACACATTTAAAGAAATGGAAACAGGACAAGAAATGCTTGGCCTACCATTACAGAAACCCAAAAGGAACTGTTACTTCCTGACTATGAATTGGAATTTCACAAACTAGTCAACAGGCACTGGTGAAATAAACAAGGCAAAAACATCCAAGCCACATTTCTGTTCCAAGAACATCACTTTTAGAAAGGGTCACCTGACAAAATCATGTTTTTGCTAGGCAATGACAACGTCACTCTGGAATCGGAGCATTTACCTCATCTGAGGTGTCAAACACATCAAGCTAATGCTGACTTATCTCAAATGCAGTTAAACTGTAACCCAAAATCAACCACATGGATATTTATGGGATAAAATAATGGAAGCCACTGTTTTACCTGTGCCACTTCTTCAAAATCTTCATGACGTTTCTGCAATGCTCTGGCCCGATGGAGAGATTTCCCCACACCCGTATGTTTGCTCAGAAATGCTTCTCCGTGGTTCTCAATCCAGTCTAGCACCTACAATGAAATACAGGTACATATGCTATAAAAACAGTGTTCTCCCATGTTCAATATTTAAGGCTATCCAATGAAGATCCCTTCTGTTGTCAAAGCTCTGTAAGAAACAAGAAACAAAAAAAAATGGGAAGAAGTAATTGGATACTAATTTAACTCAATAATTACAAGCTGATAATCACATCAGCTTTCCCACCAGGACTTTAATCATCTCTTACATTAGAAGTGTAAATCCTTCTACGTAGAAACATTGCATGCAATAATGATTAAATTAAATCTCAATTTATTTATGCACCACTGAACCACCCAACTGACTTAAGTTTTGTATAAGACAGTGATTAGGAAGCCACACAGGGCCAGTTTAACCTAGCAATTTTATA
The DNA here is from genome assembly GCA_963573385.1 of Cacajao melanocephalus. Lineage (NCBI taxonomy): Eukaryota > Metazoa > Chordata > Mammalia > Primates > Pitheciidae > Cacajao > Cacajao melanocephalus. The sequence goes on from CAUYLG010043768.1 coordinate 11,159, forward strand.
AGGCTTAAAGCTACACAACTAAGGCAATTCAAGTTTAACTACAGAAGCAGTTTTTTCCATCCCTTCTTCAGAAGACTCAAAACACATTAAGTAAAACCTAATACTTACATGCCTCAATCTTGATCCTGCAATTTATTCTTTAAACTATGATGCTGCAAAAGCTAAGCATTCCATGAATTTAATTACTTAAAAGTTCTTGCTAAGTGAAATCCACCACACTAAAAAAGTAAAAGCAAAGCAGTACAAGCTGATGTTTTAAAGTTCATAGTTGGAACTGAGTAGTTCATTGGGTCTCACACTTAAATCACAAAACACTGACATATCTAACAAACTAAAACTGAGCCTTGAACAATATGGGTTTGAACTGCACAGGTCCACTTTTACGTGGTTTTAAAAAATAAATACAATTGGCCCTCCGTACAGAAGGGTTCTGCATCCACAACCAAGTGTGGCCTGAAACTACAGTATTTGCAGAATGTGGAATCCACATATACAGAGGGCCAAATGCAGGACTTGAGCATGCATAGATTTTGGTATCTGTGGGTGGTCATGCAGACACTGAGGGACGAGCATATTTACATTACATCAAATGCCCACTTTGTCCTCTTTGATGAATAGGAGATAACTAGCAAAAAACTAAGTCAGTGATGTCTTTAGCTAAAATTGAAAAACTTTAAAAGATTTTAAATATTTAAACCTATTTGTTAATGCACAGCTACAGTATTGAAGGCTCACTCAGATTTTGCATGTTGTAACTTTGGTGCTCTCTTTGTCCATTCAGCCTGCTCTAACAAAATACTTTAGACTGGGTAATTTATAAACAACCGAAATGTAGGGCTTCATAGTCTGGAGACTATTGCTTTACCTGTGTATTGAGCGCATTGTTTTAACTCAAGTATTGAGAGCACTGTTTTAACTGGTGTATTGAGCACACTGTTTTAACCAGCATATTGAGTGTGCATTACTTTAACTCCTGTATTGAGCGCATTAACTCATGTATTGAGCGCATTGTTTTAACTAGTGTATTGAGCACACTATTTTAACTAGCATATTGAGTGTGCATTACTTTAACTACTCAACTCATCTGGAGACTATGAAGTCCAAGATCAAGAAGCCAGGAGACTCAGTGACTGGTGAGGGCTTATTCCTCACTGATGGCACCTCTTATGTGTCCTCACATGGAGGAAGGGGCAAACGAGCTCTCTCTGGCCTCTTTTAAAGGGCACTAATGCTATTCACAAGGGTGAGGCCCTCATGACCTAATTCCCTCCTGGAAGCCCCACCTCTTCTGGAGTATGTTTCAACATGAATTTAGGGGGACACAAACATTCAGACAATGCAGATCAAAATGACATTGGACTAAAGAACAAACGAGTACATACAACAAAGACAGTGGTCTAGAGGGCAATCTGAGGAGCCAACCAGCCAGGGCTCTGCTAATGGGAAAATAAAAGGGGTTTAGCTTGTGGTTCCTTGCTACAAAAAGGATCCCTTGCCCTTGATCAACTGTACTGAAGAGAGATCAGCTATGTTCACAGATATAGGGGAAGAAAGCAGCAGCTGGTGAGGACCAGAGCATGACATGTTCTTCCAAACCACAGACCTTCACACCTGAGGGTCTGGCAGAGGGTCCTTTCGGCTCAGGGTCTAGCAAAGTTAGTATTCCAGGTAAATTGCAGACCTTAACAAACCACTCATGGTCCTCTGTACACACCCTTGTAGAACTGGCAGGCACTGAGATCAAAAGTGTGGGAGGTGTGGGGTGGGGGTGGAGGCCAAGCCTGGTCTCATTTCTACCCCTCCATTTCCAGCACTCCTATATAGCCACATAGAATTCAGCTGCGTGCTCCTGGGCAAGTTGCTTACTCCTTCTCAGCTTCAGGTTCCTCACCTGCCCAATGATGATAATCACACGTAGCTGCGAGCATTCGATGACCGTTATGTTAAGCATCTTAATGTCAGCGTGGCAAACTGCGTCCCCGCCTATAACCAGAACCCATGGCAGGTTTCCATCTCATTTCAAGCTTCTGATGGCACAGGCTGTACATACTCCATTTTAACTAGTGTATTTAGTACATTAATTTAACTCGTGTATTGAGTGCACTGTTTCAACTAGCATATTAAGTGCATTGTTCTAACTAGCGCATTGTTTTAACTAGTGTATTGAGTGTGCATTACTTTAACTCATGTATTGAGCACATTGTTTTAACTCGTGTATTGACGGCATTGTTTTAGTGTACTGAGTGCATTGTTTTAACTCGTGTATTGAGCACTGTTTTAACTAGCATATTGAGTGTGCATTACTTTAACTCATATATTGATCACATTAACTAGTGTATTGAGAGCACTGTTTTAACTAGTGTATTGAGCGCATTGTTTTAACTCGTGTATTGAGAGCATTGTTTTAACTAGTGTATTGAGTGCATTGTTTTAACTAGTGTATTGAGCACTGTTCTAACTGGCATATTGAGTGTGCATTACTTTAACTCATATATTTTGAGCACATTAACTAGTGTATTGAGTGCCCTGTTTTAACTCATATATTGAGTGCACTGTCTTAACTCATGTATTGAGCACACTGTTTTAACCAGCATATTGAGCGCACACTTTAACTCGTTTATTGAGTGCATTGCTGTAACTCGTGTATTGAGAACATTAGTTTAGCTAGTGTACTGAGAACGTTATTTTAATTCGTGTATTGAGTATATTATTTTAGCTCATGGATTTAGTACATTATTTTTCTTTCTTGGGATTAAAAAGAGAGAGTCCCTAAAGTGCAATAAAAAATATATATATATATATATATTTTTTTTTTAAAAAAAGAATACCTCATAGAACATAAACAAAGCATTAATAAGTAAACTGTTAAATAAAATTAGACATAATAAATGAAGACATAAAAAAACAGAGAAGAAATTCAAAATAAATCTATAAAGCCTCTCCATCTTTTATATTAGACTTCACTTCCAATATGGGCAATTTTTAGTTTCTTTATTATAATTCTATTTTATAATTAAAAACAATCATTCTATATTAATGGATTTTTCAGCTATTTTGAAAAATATGCCTTAAAATATACAAGAAATTTGGAAATGAATATATATAATACATTTAGTATCTTCTTTACTAAAAGTTGTTTCTATTTATCAGTCAAGAAAAATAAGAATTCTATAAAGTAGTATAAAGCTCCTGTATTTTGAGTCTTAAAATAAAATTAGATATTTATAATGGATCCTAAAATATTTTTTCTATTTGATTAATCAGCATAAGCAGAAACTGACATGTTATTACTCAACTAATAAAGACTTATAAATGTCAAGGAAGAATTTAAAAAAAAAAAAAAAAGAGAGAGAGAGTCCTGTAAGGTAGTGGTACCCTCCCCACCTGATTTCCAGGCAGACACAGAGCTGCTGAGTTGTGTGTCCCACAGTCTATCAGTATACATTATAAAACACAGGCCATTCTACTGCTAAAGAAATGTCTCCACGACAACTTCTGGACCTCTCAGCCTTAACAATGGATACATTTAATGGAATGTGCCCCTGGGCATGAGGCCAAACCATGCAAAAGAGAAGTATCAAATATTTCTGGCTTGAAAAGAGTTTAGTGGCACACAAGTAACACCTCTGCTATAGCTCACCTGCCTGTAGGATCTACAGGAGGCCTACGGAGACTTTTTTTTAACTATACAGTATATTCCATATATTACTTAGGTAAAGAGAAAAATTAAGTCACCAGTAAGCAGCAAACCTGATGATTACTGGAAAGTCCACAGAGTCCACAATTTCAAAAAATAAAAGATAAACATTATTTGGTAGAAAGGGTTAGAGGAAGCAAAATACAGTCTTTCTAAATTAATAAAAATTTGTTTTATAATCATATGAAAGTATTTTAGGAAGTATAAGTTGGAAATGAAAGCTGCTATGAACCAACCACTCTGGATTATAATGGGCATTTTCTTTTATCAGTGATTTCTTCGGACAGAAATGTAAACACCAGGTGAAATTGTATTTCCAATAAACACGAAAGTAATTTAAGGGAATATTTTCCACTTTATTAAATTAATTGCAGACAGCCAAGAAATCCAGTTAATATTCAAAACCAAACTCCCCAAGAGACTGTTGATTCTCTTACAAGTATGGGTAGATTACTCAGATTACCAAGTGATCCTGAATCAATATACCTGGTGTAAGTAACATTTTAAAGACATGCTTGTGAAATCTTTCCATTTAAAACATACAAAGATGAGCAAATTAAAGGCCTTTATCTACCCAGTCCAGCCAGCTGCACTCTCCACCCCCTCCCCAGACAGTCCTGTCATCTATTTGCCTCAACCTCACTGACAACAAGGCTGGCCTGGGGTTTGCTGCTTCCCTTCCAGATAAAAAGAACAAAAAGCTGATCCCTTCCCATGGCTACTCTACAGAGAGGTAGAAGAGCAAAGCTGGAGACCACCACCACCTTCCTCTGTTCAGAGGGTGTGGTGTGGCTCATTCCTCTGTACACCAGTGCCCTCTAATGGACAAAATGACAGTCCCAAGGCCACGGTTGTTCCAAAGTGGACCACTCACACTTGAAACAGCTACCATCACTCAGCACCTGAGTCAAATGTCAGAAGGCAGAAAGCTGTTCAGAGTGTTTAGCTTAACTCCCTTTTTGTAATGAAAAGGAAACCAAGGCCCTAATTGCAAGACTGAACGTGACAGTGGTATGATTATGACATCTGACTAATCATCATCTCGCCATCTGAGCACGTGCTGTGGAAACAGCCTCCGACCTAAGGCTGTGCGTGTGGTGAGCCATCCATCCCCACAGTGATCCCCAGGTAGGACGATCCCCATCCTCTTACAGATGAAGACACAGGCAGGGCGTGGCTTTATGGGAAAGCCCAAGTGTGCACTGGAAGCCTGGAAGCCTGGAAGCCAGGATGCCTGCCTCAGGGCTCATCCTCCCTTCTACACTGCCTCTGCCTCTGTCGGGACATACAGGTGAGATGAGAAAGGAAACAGCTCCGTTTTTGTTTCAGAATGGTTCAGGCTATTGGGTAAACAACCTCTGAGGAAATGGCGCTGTCACAACGCTCAACAAAATTGGGTTAGGGTAAATCTGCGAATAGTTACCAACCCTCGATTAGACGTGATAGGAACTGGCCACCAGCACTGCCTCCCCTGAGTCCTGCTGCAGAGTTCTGGCCACACTGTATAACCTATCTATAAATTAGTTTCTGTAGTAAGTCCCTACTACCTTATACTCAGTATTTTTGGACTTGTAGAGTATTTATGGATTCCTATTTTTAAGTAATTACTTTTTTAAATTTTGTTAAAACACACACACACACACACACACACACACACACACACACACACACAGAGTCACGATTTGTTTGGCCCCACCAAGTCTAACACTGCAATGTGATATCCAGTGTCAGAGGTAGGGCCTACTGGGAGGTGTTCCAGTCACGGCGGCAGATCCCTGATCAGTGGCCTGGTACCACCTCAAGGGAAGGAATAAGTTCTAACTCTTAGTTCCTGCAAAAGCTCGTTGTTGAAATGAGCCCAGCACCTCCCTCCTCTTTCTCTTGCTTTTCTCTCACCATGTGATCTGCACACGCAGCTCCAGCTCCCCTTAGCCTTTCACGGTGAGTGGAAGCAGCCCGAGGCCTCCCCAGAAGCACATGCTGGAGCCATGCTTCTTATACAGACTGCAGAACCATGAGCCAAATAAACCTGCTTTCTTTAGAAATTATCCAGCCTCAGAAATTCCTTTATAGCAACACAGACTAAGAAACACACACTAAACCCTCAACAGATAGGAGACATCAAAGCCGACCTCACAACAACATACAATGTGAAAACCAACGTAAATGATATTTTTCCTTTAAGATGCAGAGGGGTTTGTTGCAAATTCTTCCTAGAATAGTTTTCTATCATCATCATGCATCGTGTCATTGCCATCAGCGTCATTTATCGAATGACTCTTCTATGCTCTGCTTGGGAGGGCAATAGAGGTTCATGATCTCTTAACCACAGAAAGCTATGAAATTCCAAAACTTGGTTCTAAAAATTCATCTGTCAATAAAACCTAACCTGAGGGTACTTATAGTCTTTACTGAGTCCTTGATAAGTGCAAGTCCGTAAGCATTCAGCTATAGAAATATCCATGCATTTGATTACAGGGGGCGGGGGCTGTCCAGAAATCACCGGAAGTGCTATTATACACTGTGTTATTTTTCTAATCTTCGAGAAATTCTGAATTCTGAATCACAAATAAAGGCTACAAATAAAGAGAGAGCAGACTTTTACCATTATTTCTTTTAAGCAAGAAACTGAGGGTCAGATAAGTAACCTGCCCAAGAAAAGAGATTCCAATGCAGGTCTTCTCGACTCCAAACTTACTACATTCCACTGCAGTTTGTAAATACTATCTGAAAACCTTTAAAATATTTCTAAAACCAGAGTTCCATCTTTAGAATTGCTACTTGAAAAGATACATAATACATCTGACATAAAGCAACCAAGAACATACTAAGCTACTCTGTTTTTACAGGTAGTTCTGGATCCAAAGAGCATGTAGGGAAATTAGATAATCATCTGTCAACTGCAGCCACTGCTTTCAAGAGACAATACATAATGAATTACTGTGTTTAAGTCGCATTAATGAGAACCCCTTTTAAGTCACATCTTACACACACAAAAATGAAAATAAGCTCTGATTCTATAATCCGTTTAAAAAATACATGAAATAAATGAAAAACAAAGGTAAAAATCTAAAGTACTCTGAATTTGTTGTTTTTTATATAAAGTCAGGTTTTTTCCAGTTGCAAAATACAAATTTCCTCCCTGCCAGCCTGTATTCTCTATAAAACCAAAATTAACAACCTGGTTCCATTTATTTTAGTTACTCATGGCTCAATCACTGTCTTTTATTTAAATCGCTGGGGAAACTGACGGAGAAATGAACATACTGGATTTAGAGCTTTCTTCACTATCAAATCAATGGTATTTTAGTGATATACAACAAAAGATGACTCATTGAGTGAGCAACATCATTTCCGATCAGCTAAACATAAGTAGGGGACCATGAAGGAAGACTTTCACGTAGATAACGTTAGTTTTTATTAAAGCCTGGTGTTTGGAACTGCTGTAAGGATATTCAATACTATGCTATTAATGAAATTTACTTATAAAGTAAAAAATCACAAATGAAAGAATCCTTCTGAGTTTAAATTACTGGAATTCATATGCTCATCCTGTTCTAGTCTAGCTCACACTTTCTTTTCTAGTGCTCTGAGCATATTTTACTCATGAAATCACTGGTCTTATTTTTCCCTTTCCCATGGAGACCAAGCTCAGGAAGACCCCAGACGGTATCATTTACCCCCAGCTGCCGAATCGCCATGCAGAGGGGCAAGGGAGGCCTGCGACAGCCGAGTGGGGCTCGAGAGGGTCATAGGAGCTCCTTTCCCCTCACCTTTTCCCTTTCCATTAATCCTAAGAAACTAAACTCCTCTCTCTTTCTCTCTTCTAGAAAAGCCCCTTCCCTATGTCTAAAAGCACCACTCAGAGATTCTTTCTTCAGTATCATGTTGATTTTATTCCTTGCTTAGCTCACAAGGTAGGCATCCTCTTTAGACCTAGAGCAGTAAAATGCAGTAAAAATACCACGAGGTTCTCGGCGCTTCTGCCAAGCCACTCGACTTTTCCAAGACTTGGTTTTATTACCTGGAAAAGGAGGGGGCTCCGACTCCAAATTCTATTGTGTGTGTGACATAACTTTTAAAAGTGAAATGAAACAGACACAGAATTCAACACACATCTGTGGGCTATGGGGACTGGGGTAAGAGTGGGAACTTTTGAGGTCCAGCACTCACCATGGACTGACAGTGAAGATGCTTTGGGTGAGGGGTGTGTGGGAGGGAGCCAGCCCTTTCCCCAGCCTTTGTCATCTCACTGTCAAATCTGAAGCTCCTTCAGCTCCTTCCCAGCTGTGGTTCCTGTGATGGCTGGATTCCAGTCCCATCTACTCTATGCTCACTACTGCAGAAGGTCATTAGGAGCTGGCTCCAGACCCACCATGAAGACCAGTAGGCAGCCTCTACCTGCACACAGTGGTTCCCAATCCCCAACCAAGCCTGTCCCTCCACTCAGCACTCCCTAATTCTTACAGATAACTCAGAAAAGACGGCAATTCTATAGCCATTCTAATCAAGAGACACAATCAAAACTGTGAGTGTGGGAGTGTAAACAGAAGCGAGTGTTAAACAGCTAGGGCTACATGATTCTGACAAGTGGAATCAGAAAACTCCCTCCTGACTCAATGAGCAGATGACAAGGGAGTTCAGAACTCAAACTTCACTTAAAAGCTAGGTGTAGGGTAGGAGATGCCAACCTAAAACTCCTGCATCAGGCTTCCTGCACAGCTGGCTTTTGCAGGCTAAAGGAATAGGCTGGGACCCAAGGCACATCTGTGAAATGGCTTCTCTATAGACCTGGGACGTGTTGCTTTGCCTCTTAGGCATATGCCAAATTCCCTCCTCCAGTTGGAATTCAGCATAAAAGACCCTCATTTTTGCATTCAAATGACTAAAATCCTCATGAGAGATCTCATAATTCCAAAATTCCCAAGCACTGAAATTATTACTTCCTTCCTTGGACACCTCCAGTTCTCCAACATCAATCAAAGATTCCATTCCTTCAGGGAGATCTCCCAGACATAAGACCAACCCACCCCCATTTTATAATAAATGATGCAACTTAACCTAAAAGAATCTTTAATTAGCAAAATTGGGGAATTCCTTAAATTTCTTCAACTACTCATTCAGTCATTCAACAAATACTGACGTCTGTTCTTCCAGACACTTGGGAAACACCAGTGAACGATATGCTGATGGCTGTCTCTGTGGTCCTCACATTCTTACTCTCCAAGACTTACTCGCCCATGACTTGCAGGGGCATTATATTAATCTGTTCTCACACTGCTAATAAAGACATACCCGAGACTAGGTGATGTATAAAGGAAAGATGTCTAATGGAGTCACAGTTCAGCATGCCTGGGGAGGCCTCACAGTCATGGTGGAAGACAAAGGAGAAGCAAAGGTATGTCTTACATGGCAGCAGGCAAGAGAGTGTGTGCAGGGGAACTCCCCTTTATAAACCATCAGATTTCACAAGACTTACTATCACGAGAACAGTACAGAGAAGACCCGCCCCCATGATTCAATTTCCTCCCACTAGGCCTCTCCCATGGCACATGGGAATTATGGGAGCCACAATTCCAGACGAGATTTGGGTGGAGTCACAGCCAAACCATATCAGGCATCCACATGGGAACCTAAGCAGGTTCCTGACCTTTAGGTTTGCTCCTGCTATCCACCCTCCGCTGCCTACAGCACCGAGTTAAAATGCACAGAACAGGAGGTCCTTTGGGCTTTGAACTCAATGAGGTGAAATGGGTAGAGTTCAATAGGCTAGCTGTGAGCATGAGGAGAGGAAAGACACATACATGGCAGTGAGCACCCACGAAGCACCAAGACGAGCTTGGTGCTGTTCAGATGTCACACATGGCCCTGGCACCACGCACTGGCATTTGGTGCAGGCAACCATGAGTTCCTTCAACAGGGGCCCAAAATCCTCGTCATGGAGGCCACATTTTCTGTGCCTGGCTCCATGTCGCCTTGCTGGCACCAGCTCCACCTCATACCTCCCCATCTACACTAGGCACTTGCCGTTCCTTGGATGGGTCCTGCCCTCTTCTGTCCTACTCTTGCTGGAATTCCCATTGCCCACTCTTCAACCTACTGACCTTCTCTGCATCCTTCAAACAGCTGCTCCAACTCCACCTGTTTCACAAAGATGTTCCTAGTAGCCCTCAATATGAGAGCTGCTACTTGCCCCTCTACTGTAGGACTTGTCATTTTTTCCTTGTGCACTAAACCCTTGACATTTGAGGAGAACACAGAAAAAGCTCCCAGGAACACCCAAATTTGCACAAATCACTAAAGTGTAGCTACGCCCCATCAAAATGCACATGCAAGGCAGACAGACACCACGAAGAGGTTGTGAGTTTCATTTACCCCTCACTCTTGAAAACACCTTGAGAGACAGGATTTAAATGTATGCCTTAGCAAATTATACCCCACAATAACCAAAGACATGACTGTTGCAGATGAGCCTGGCATGGTCAAATTTATTAGACTACAAAACCATCTGCTAAAAATAATCTGCTCTTATTAGATTATAAATTCCTTGAGAAAAGGAATTTGGAGCCTGTCAACATATTTATCCCTGAACGCTTCAGAGCATCACACATTCAATTAAGATATTTTGGAAGAAGAAAAAGAAGAATGAAGTCTGGAAAAGAAGAATTTAGAGTGGACTAGGTTTGCCTGATCATTTTTTAAGAATATTAATTTAAAAATGGTCCAACATGGCTCTGGAGGGTTCTGCTAAGAGACACTTTCAAAGGGCTGCAGCGAAAACAGGGGCTTTGCAGAAGGCAGCCCTGCTGAGGAGCTTCCTCTAGGGGACTCAGCCTACTCCAGGAAAGCAAACTTACGGGGCTACTCATTGCCCCTGACATCACGGAATAACTACATCCCAACAATCCAAGAGCCAGGTCAGTTGAATGGATGAGGCAGAAAAACAAGTCTGATGGCATCCTCTTTGGACTACTTCTACCCATTTGAACAGGTACATCAAAAATAAGTTACCTTCTTATAGAAAACTAAAGCATACTCTAAACTAGAAAACACTGTGTAGCAGTAACACAGCTATTCATTTATTCATTCATTCAATCAAACCTTGACTGAGAGTTACTCTGCACGGAAAGTGCCATGCAAAACCTCTCCTGTCACGCCCAACTACAATCCGAAATGCCTTCTATGCAGAAGTTATAAAATGCCCCCCACCTATTATGAGGGAAAAAAATTAACCATGAAACCAAAAGTAACCATGTTTTACAAACCAAACTCCCTGTACCATTCTCCTCCATTCAGTTCTTCAGGGCCCACTAACAGGCATATTTGCTCCTTCAAATATTTTTCAGCAGACATGCATTTACTCCTTTAGAGGCTGCTTTCATAAAACGGTACTCATTCCACGCCTTGCTTGTTGTTCAGTAACTTGCTCTTCTTTTTTCTCAACATATTTACAGGTGCTTTTGGATCACCAAAAACAAACAAACAAAACAAAACAATATCAAAAAAGAAAACCACTGTGGTGTCTCTAATTGGTTTAGTGTGTTCCTGTGCATTTCAGTTACTATTGTTTTTAGAACTTTATCTTCTGCTGATAACATCCTTCTAAAGTACTACTATTTTTCTTTCATTTATTCTCAACTTGCCTCTCCTACTCTATACTTAATAAGGCAAAAACCTCCCTATGTGTTAATTCCTTGAGTTTCAGAAACAAGTTTTTGGTTTTGACATCCTATTGCCACAATTCTGCTGTGATTAATCTTATCAGCCTCACTCTTCACCTCGCAAGTCAAAGCCTACAGAGCAATTTCCTGTTCTCATAACAAGTCCAAACCATTCCAGATGATTCATCAACAAAAATATTTACCTGAATGAGCAATGCCTATTTTCTATGGAATGCTAACAGGACCACATATGCATTATGTGTGTTCCAAAACACTTTCTCCTGCTGACATCCAAGCCAATGTTCTGTTTGTGAGGGGAAAAAAAAGCTGGCTTAAAGAACTGGCCTTGCAATTATAATTACCTTTCTACACGTTTACTGTTTTCAAATTCAAGCACATTCAGTATCTGGCGCCAAATCAGATGGCCAGATTCAGCCTATTCCCCAGGGATTCCTTACCTTATGCCCTTTTCTAACCTAAGCATGTGGTTAAGGAAAGAAGAGCCATGAGAAATGGGGTGTGGAGGGGAAGGGGGGGTATACTTGCTGCTGCTCCCTCAGGTGAGTTAATGAGGCCCTCTCCTGGGAAGTGCATCAGTCCATGGATACCTAATTATGCCCAACCCAAGGGATACAAGGAATGTGGGGGATTATTCAACAACTGCATTTAAACTGCTAACATTTCATGGTTTGTGTAAGTTTTGGGACAACTGAAAAACACGATTATTCATGATTTCAATCCCACAATGTCTGTCCTCTCAATCCCTCTTCACCACTGGCTCCACCCACTTCTTTCCTGCACTGTATTCTTTCTCTGGCAGTTACCTCCTTGGACGAGAACAACATTGTTAAGAAGCATAGATAATAACAAAATAATCATTCCTGAGGCACTTTGTATATGTAACCTCAGAGAACGCAAAAATAAAATTAGAATCAAAGCATGATACATGAAAATTAAAAATTACAGGGCCATTCACAGTCTTTTGAATCCTGCCTCATCCTCCTGAGTAGCTGGGATTACAAGCATGTGCCAGCATGGCAGGCTTACTTTTATATTTTTAATAGAGACAACGTTTCACCATGTTGGCCAGGCTGGTCTTGAACTCTTGGTATAGGGCAATCTGCCCACCCTGGCAACCCAAAGTGCTGGGATTACAGATGTCAGCCACCGCACCTGGCCCTTTCAGTGTCTTTTGAAATTACCTGACTCACGAGAAGTGAAGAATGACAAGAATGACAGTGAATGACATACAGAGAATCTCACGGTCCCTGGAACAAAGGGCAACTCTCCAAATTCCCAGCCCATTCAGCAGAAAACTCACTCACCTTCAGAGGACACTCAGGGAGATGGAAATCTGAGATCCTGAGAGTGGCTCTACTGCAGGCTTATCATGGTGGCTCCCAGCCAACTTCCTGAGGCCATGGGCTGCCCTGCATACCCCAGCATTCCTCCTCCCCAGAGGGGACACCTCATTCATTCCCCATATTTCCCTCTATTTGGGGGCAAGGACATGGTTATTATTTATCCCTAAAGCTATGTCATATTTTATTCCCATACCTTTAATCCTTAAAATTCTTATTATAAGGAAACAAATCAATGGGGAACTGGACTTACTCTTATTTTTGTTTCTTTAAAACAAGAGATGTCAATGCTTAGAAATGAGTAGTCATAAAAGTCCACTTTTCATTAATGAGACAACTAATTATAAAGCACCTATTGTGCACCATGGACTGTATTATCTACTCCATGAGAAGGGAAGCATGACCACTTCACTCTTTAAGTAGCTGGAAAGCAGGTAAGTCTTAACTAAATTGTAACAATACACTGGTGTGAGCACACCAGCATTATTGTCACTAATAAATATAATTAAGAATGATCTGTTTCTAGAACAAAACTCAGACACTTCCCGGTGTAGGCCCTACATCCTCTCCTGGGTTCAGCACACAGGAGCGATGGCTGACAGCAGCCTGAATGTGTGTTCGTAAGCCCATTTTTCACTCAGAGTCAACAAAAAAAGTTCCCTTTCTTCCAGTCATCATTCCTTAAGCACAGGTCTTCCCAATACGATGATGTCCTCAAACTCTACTCAATACAAGCCATTTCCCATGGAGAAGGGCACGACGCAAAACTGACCTGCTGAACGTCCTGCTGGAAAACACACAGCTGCAGCCTCTGGTGGAGGCGGACCTTGCGGTGTTGCCAGATGTTCTCAAGCTGCCGCTGGTGGTGCAGCACCTCGTGGATGACATCCAGGACATGGTGCACGGCCTTGGAGTAGTTGGCAGAGGCCGTCAGGGAATCGGAGCTGCCAGGAGTCAAGGGCCGCTGGAGCTTGTCAAGGAGCGACTTCCCATCTTGGCTCACCTGCCCACAAAACAAATGAGTGATTCTTCAAGATCTGAAGTTGGCCTAGGCTGTGCCACAGATGCCGTCCTTGGATACATGCTTGTGCACACACAGGCACACATGTACATATACACACATACCCATTCACACAACACAGTTTTACTCAGAGGCAGTTTTATATACGATAAAATTTAAAACAATCAATCAGATATCCAATGACATCACAAAGCCAAACGATGCAGAACACCAAGTGAAAATAAAAGAACATTAATTACTACAAAACACCGTAGTAGATACTGCTCAATGAATAGGCATACTATTTGCCTTAAATGCCATAAACCAACTAACAGAAACTGCATTGCTGGGATATCTGCAAATTAAAATTTAAATGTAATAATTTTACCTTGAGACATGTTAGAGAGCATACAACAGATCATCACAATGGAACAAAATTGTTCCTTAAAGCCTCAGTTAAAAAGAAATCAATCTAGCACTAGGCAAAGAAAAGGTACTTAAACTTTCTGACATAGCTGGATAGCAATTTAACTTCACAAAAGAAAATTTTACATGCCATTCTATTGGGTTCATTAACTTTAAAAAGTAGTTTTAATTAAAATGCCATGATTTAAAAAAAGATTTCTGGCAATTTATTCTCAAACTACAATTAAATGAAAGCATTCAGGTTAATCAAAGAAATGAGAAAAGGTGAGGGTGTAATTTAGAAAGAAAAGCATTACGTATTTTTCCTACTTATAAGCGATTCTTAAGACTTATGAGTAATTATGCCAGATGTGATTTTAAAAAGTGACCGAATCAGACAACACAAAGGTATGTGATGCCTAAGGGAACCAGGTGTATGATGCAGGTGTCTTAAGCAGGCCTCTTCACATGATCCTTCTGCTCAGACACTTCCGAATCTAAAAACCTCCTTGGGTTTCTAGTAAGAAGAGGAGCAAATTCCAGGGCACTTTTAACAGACACATATCCAGGTTAGAAGAAGCCCTTAGAATAAGAAAGAGCACACAGGGAATAGGTCAGTGGGAGAGGCTCAAACTCATAGCCTTTGGCAAGTGACCCTGCAGCATTTCCTCATTGCTGCCTTTAATCCTAACTGCAGTTGTGCCAGATTGTAACACGTTTCCTTTTCATTACCTGAATTAGAGACACTGGAAGTTCTGATTATTCCTTACAAGTGCTTCACGGTTTAAAATTCACTTAATACAGCCTTACAGCAAAACTTAGGAAATGAGCTCAGCTGACATAACCAAAGATAACGAGGGAAAAACGAACCAAGTTAACCACTAAGTTAGTGTCAGTTAAAACAAATATGGAAAATTTAAAGAGTCTTCTAAAGCAGGGTTCTCAGTTATGCCCAGAAGTCACTGAAATTGGTGTGGATGCTGCTGATGCAATGATTTTGAAGAGAGGAGGCACGGTGACTGATTTGGGTGGTGGATTCAGAGGAGCAGGGTATTCTGAAATGAGTGGGATATTAGCACACAGTGAAGAAATGTCCTCCTTTCTGTGATCATCTAAGCAAGGCTATTTTTAACATATAAATACATAGTTTTTCTCTTTTTGCCCAGTTTTAACATCTCCGATCCTTTCCACAAATCCAACAACCATGTTATCAAAGAAAGTGTCTGGTTTTCTTCAGAACTTTACAAGACCTGTTTTCCCTTTCAAAATATGACCACAATAAAACCATTCTCAATACTTGCATCACCAAGATACCACACCAGCAGGCTACAGGTGTAGCTGCTGTATTCACAATGGTTTTACATATATGACCAGCATCTGAATATCTATTTTTTTCACCTATGACAGATGTACTTAGGCATTTATAGACTGAAAAACATTTTATCATAAATCACCTTTTGTCTCCAACTTACATTGTAGCATATACATATTTTTATGTACACATATAAATTATATGCAAAGGTAAATTAAACAACCTACACATTTTATTTCAGGATCATAAAGCAGGTGTCATAAAATCTGTGTTATATAATTGGAGTGGTGCATCTCTTAGAACTGAGAACTACTGCTCCAAGTCATACATTTCACATTGTGTTGACCCTAAAAAGAATTCCCTACAAATATCTCCTCTATATTTTACTCCTTGTAATACTGTTGGAAAATGTGCACCGGAGTATATGATTTGGTGAACATGTGCCAGAAACTGACAGCTGCTTCCCCAAACCCCTACAGTCAGAAACAGCAATACTCCAGCTATAAAGCCACATTTCCCAGCCTTGCTTACATGAGTGGCCAATATACAGAAGTAAAAAATGTTGGATGGGAATTCCAGGAAAGCTGTTTAGGGGCTAAGCTGGCAGGTAGGCTCATTCCCCTTGTCCCTTCCTCCTCCCTGCTGCCAAGAACTTGAATGAGATGGCTGGAGCTTCAGCAGTTATTGATGACTCTGAGGCAATCTTAAAAATAGCAGCCCACCTGCTAAAAAAGGCAACACAGAAAGAAGGATCCAGAGATCCTCTTACTAACAGAGCTACCACACTAGCCCTGGAATGCCAGCTTTTGGATTTCTTTTACACAGGCAGCCATTGTTTTGCAACTTAAACCACCGATGCAATAAAACAAGATGAGTCCCCAGCCCTCACCAAGTTTCCAAAACGCATCCCTGTGACACCATTAATATTCTTCTACTGAGAATGGAGTACTCTGAGAAACAATATTCCATGGAATCTTTCTTTCCTTGAGTGCCTCTGCGACTCTCTAACAGACCTCCATGCCAGAGATCATGACTGGATTTTGAAGGACACACTTGCTCACAGTGCTGGAGGGGTAAGGGGAACTGTCTGCTGAGGAAGTGAATACACAAATACCTTAATATAAAACAACTCATTAAGCAAAGCTCCACCTTCTGAGAATTCATAAGCAGGGATTAAAATGTCTGTTGGTCCCACCACTGGTACTGTCATTTATTGGTAATGACAGTGGCAGTAAAGACCCTGGGTGAGAGAACACCTCTTGTACCCACTAAAACCAGACAGCATGGAACTCCAAATCCATGTTCAAAGACAGCGTTTCTCCAGTAAACCTTTCCAAATACGACTCTATATTATTTCAGTACAAGTTTTGTAGATCTGGCAATTAAAAAGCATTACTTAAGCACATAAAGGATGGCATATGTATTTTTACTTTCAGCAAAGTGTCTTAATCTTTGTAATTACAGTATTATGTGGAAAAAACATGCTACAATTTTATGAAGACTGCTGCTGTGTTGTATAGAGATAATGATTTTTAAACGGTACAGAATAACCAGAAGAAAGTTAATAAAAGAAGAGACTGTAAAGTATAGAGCAGACAAAAACAGTTCATATAAAATGTAAGTGCTAAAACAAGAAATGTAAGTTTATGGCATGTGGTGTAGTTCTATACTTTCTTAACGACAGAACCAGGTGAGTGAATTTACTTCAGTTATACATTTCGTTTAAAACTCTGTTTGTAGCTTCCAGGCACTGAAACTCTGAGCCACAAAGAGACAACAGCTGCAAAAAGAAAATCAACCTTATCAAATAGTAGGACTTTCCTATAATAATTTTTTAAGCAATCAGATCAGCTCATTTTTCAGTATGCTCTTTTTCTTGCAATACACAGCTGGGGAGCGTGAAGGGCATTCAAAGTCGCATGCTACAAAGATTAACATTTTATAGAGAAACTAAAATGCTCTGGTATCCAAATGAGTTCAGAAAAATGCCGGCACTAACTAAAGCAGAAAAAGTAATTAAAGGTAAGTTTAAATTTTTACCATATCAAAGATATGTTTGTTCCTAATATTTAAAAGGAAACTGTTTAAAATCTAGAACAATGGCCTGGTTCTTGACTATTTGCTTTTCATCAGAACTGCACATAGACTTGTAACTTGGATTTCTGCAAGTCACCCTAAGAAATATCCACAAAACTTCAGAGATTTGCCTATTCTTGTTTCTGATACTGGCATCTCTACATTTCCTGTAAAATCAGATGAGGGCTGAGCATTTCTAGCAGGAATATTCTTCACCGGCATAAAGGATGAACGCTGCTCTGACCTAAGGGAAGAGAGCGTATCTAGGTATTATTGCTCACCACTGCAAAAGCAACAATTGCCCAAAGACCAAATAAAGATGAGCGACAGGCATATCAATTAGGTATAAATGCAGTGTTTTAGATCTAAGAAGTGCTAGGAAATGGCATTCCCAAGACATAACAAAAATAGGCAAAATACACCAAAACAATTAGCTTGTAATAAGAAAAAGTGTTCCTTTGAAACTTTGATGAAATAAATTGCACCATTTCTGCTGACTCAAAGCCAACACTTTTAATTCTTTTTCACGCTTAGCTCGCCACGGCCTGCAGAGCACAGACCTCCACAGGAAACCTGGGAATGATTTCACTCTCCTTTCCAACTCTTGCTGAACTTATTCTTGTATCAAGGTTCTAATAAGGCAGAAAAGAATGAAAAGGGGCCAGCAGGTGACTACGCAGCTTATTCCGCAACAACAGTTGACATTCCTCAGCCAAATAGTTGAATTCTTCTGAGTAAGCAGGTTCCAATCTATCTTCAGACGGCTACAGAAGATGCTCCTAGCAACAGTGCAGGTCAATTACCTCCTGAAAGGTCATGTGTTGGCAATGACAGACACTTTCCCATGCTTCAGGGAGAAAAGAGAGAAAGCTGGTTCCTTCTCCAGGCAAAGTTCTTGTAAGGTGGATCTCCAAATGCTGATTTCTATTTCTTTCAGCTATTCAGTTTCTTATTCAAACCACATCAGTCTACCTTGGTTTGACTCTCTGATACCTATAATACCTGGGATTATCAGAAAGGAAAAACCAAAATAAGACCAAAACAGAAAACAGCTGGGGCGGCCCAGCTGCCGTGAGCCAGGTACATGCGCCTGACATGCGTGTTCCACAGACGGCACCTGGGCTCTGCTTCTGCTGCTCCTATATTTCAAGTGCTTGCAAGGCCTCAAGCTGAGTTTGGGGTGAGAAGACTGCTGTCGTACAGGCTGTTGGCTCCGATACTATGGCAGATGCTGACTACAGCATTCTGTGTCACTGCAGCAACACTGTGATCTTTAATGAGGTTTTATACAACTGTGATAGAAGTGATGGCTGGGTGCGGTGGCTCATGCCTGTAATCTCAGCACTTTGGGAGGCCGAGTGGGTCACTTGAGGCCAGGAGTTTAAGACCAGCCTGGCCAACACAGCAAAACCCCGTCTTTACCAAAAATACAAAAGTCAGCCAGGCATGGTGGCACGCACCTGTAATCCCAGCTGCTCAGGAGGCTGAGGCACAAGAATCACTTGAACCTAGGAGGCAGAGCTTGCAGTGAGCTGAAATTGCATCACTGCATCCAGGCTAGGCAACAGAGCAAGACTCTGCGCCCTCAAAAAAGTGACTCTACAGCAAGGGAACTGAGCTTCCCCACAAATCACAGAGAGTTGGTTTTAGGAAGTTTCCTATCCAGGTGAGACATTCTGCTGGGTGTTTTCATCTTATGCCAATAACACTGACCCCGCCATCACCCACTGATACAGTGCCTTAAAAGAGCTCAACCAGCTTTGCAGGCAGCAAATCAATCATTCCCATGAGGCCCTGTTGAGGCACACACTAAGTCAGCATAATTGTTAAACTGAAAAATGGATACAGAAACTAAGCCCTGAAGTCACATGAGGTCAAGCAGGCCAACTCCCCATGGCACTTCGCCTGGCTTGTGCTCTGTGACTGCAGCAGTGGCCCTTTGGTGGATGCATGGCTTCTTGCTATACAGTCTCACCTTGCAATCCAAACACATGGCATTGAGGCTTGTGAGGCAGCACAGGCACACTGAGATGAAAATCATTTTTATAAATTTAGTTTGTTGAAAAACTAGTAGCTGAGTTGGCTTACTTAAAATGTTAAAAATGACTATAACTTATCTCCGACGTTTACACTGCTTCACTCGCCTGTGATCAACTGTAGTCGACAAGATTAGCTCAGACCTGGCAAGCTAAAGCAAGTGAGTGTTCACGAGGCCCAGGTGCGCTCCTGTTGCTAAAGCACAAACAGGAGCGACACAGGCAGGTCTAATTAAAGCACGGCAGAGCAGGTGCTTGCATCTTGGAAAAAAATGCTGGGAAACTTTCCCAAAGCAAATTTTTATGATCAGAAACTAGAAACTATAAACACCGTTCAAAGATAAAAATTGTAGAGAAAAGGAAGAGGAGAGAAGAAAGGGAGTAAGGAAGAACTGGAAAAGGGAGGCAAGGAAAAGGAAATTTAAAAAGCAAAGCAAGCCCTGCTTATAAGTATTCCTACCCCCACATGATCTGGCATCCAGCTCAATGTCTAGCACTTAGCTGCAGCTCCATATCTGTGGGACAGACACCTCCTCAGCAGACCCCCAACTCTTCAGAGCAAGCTCAGGAGTGCTGCTCGGCATGTGGTCTGTGTATCAGTGTTATCAGTCACTACAGCACTAGAGAAGGCCTCTGAAAATGGAGATTCACTATCTCTGGGGTAGGGTACTGCTGCATTTTAAACCAAGACACTCAAGTCTGCAAAACACTGATTTAGAAATACAAAATAAAAATCATTTAAAAAACAAAAGCAGTCCTTCCCTTCCCATCTTCCTACCACCTTCCCTGTTGGCATGAAGAAAATGAGGAAATGAGGGGTGGAGATGCCAAAAAAGGTGTACCTGTGCCAGGCTAAGGGAGTGGGTGGTAGGGGTTGGGGGTGGAGAATCTAGACAGAATGGTTGGGAAATGAAGCAAATACACCAAGTGAACAAGTTAATACATTAAGGACAACAGAAGCCAGGTTTCTTGCTGCCTGAGAATAGATTAATAAACACAGAAAGGGAAAGACTGGAAAGAACCCTGAGGTATTGGATTCAAAATGTATAAACAAGTGTATTTCCAACATAGATAGACACAGATAGATACAGCAGTAATTTTACATGGACGTGTGTGTGTGTTGATAAATGCATAGATGGGTAGGTGGGTGGGTGGGTAAGTGGTTGGGTAGATGGATAAATGGATGAGTGGTTAGATGACTGGGTGGGTGGATGGATGGCTGGGTGATTAGGTGGATAGATGGATAGATAGTTGGGTGACTAGATGTATGGATAGGTGGTTAGGTGATTGGGTGGATAAACAGATGGACTAGACAGATGTGGATGAGTGGTTGGGGTGACTGAGTGAATGGAAGGGCAGTTGAGTGATACGGTAGATGGATGGATATGGGTAGATGGTTAAATGTAGGTAGATGGATAGGTGGTTGGGTGGTTCGTTGGATAAATGAATGGATGGGTGATTGGACTGATGGATAGATGGAGGGATGGATGGATAGATGAATGGGGTTTGGGTGATTAGGAGAATGGATGGATGAATGAATGAATGGATGGGTGGTTGGGTGGATGGGTGGGTGACTGGATGGATGGATGAATGGATGAATGAATGGGTGATTGGATAGATGGACAGATGAATGGGTGGTTCAGTGATTAGGTGAATGGATGGATAAATGGATGAGGGGGGTTAGGTGGCTGGATGGATGGATGGATGGATGGATGGTGGTTGGGTGATTGGTTGAATGGAAGAACAGATGGGTGATTGAATAAATGGAGGGATGGATGGTTGGATGAAAGAATGAAGGATAGAAGGATGGATGCATGGATAAATGGATGGGTGGACAGATGAATGGGTGGTTGGGTGACAAGGTGAATGAATGAATGGATGGGTATCTGGATGAATGGTTGGGTTATTACCTGGATGAAAGAATGGATAAGTAACTGGATAAATGGAGGGATGGATGGTTGGATGAAAGAATGGATGGGTGACTGGATGGATGGAGGGATAGACAGATGATGGGTGGTTGGGTGACTGGATGGACGGACAGATGAATGGGTGGCTGGGTGATTAGGTGGATGGATGAATGGATGGATGGCTGGATGAATGGATGAGTGGTTGAGTAGTTGGATGGAAGAATGGATAAGTAACTGGATAAATGGAGGGATGGATGGTTGGATGGGTGATTGGATGGATGGATGGATGGACAGACAGATGAATGGGTGGTTGGGTAATTGGGTGATTGGATGGATGGGTAATTGGGTAGATGAAGGGTGGCTGGGTGGATGAACAATGGGTGGTTAGGTGGATAGATGGATGCATAGATGGATGGGTGGATGGGTGAATTGATGGCATGTTTCCTAACTCTGTCTGCTCAGAGGGCCTAGAAGCAGTGACACCTCACAAACAAAACTCTGAAAATCCAGGTCTTTAAAATTCTAAACACCATACAATACTATAAGGAACCATCCCACTTAGTGATACGGGTGATCCCAGGGTAGGCAGGGAAAGTACAAAATGAGCCTGGAACAAGTGCTCAAAAGACAATATGGACAGATCAAAATGACACACAAAAAAAGCTCCTGCTGACCAAGTCTGAATAATTTAGGAATCAAAAGAGAATACCAAATTAAAACTCACTGATATAAGATTTCATAAATTCATACTGATATAAACAAATACGAGAGAAAGGAAAAAAAGCTCATTCTTATGGTAGAAAGCCACCTAATAAATACAGAAGGAATAATGGAAATAGGTGATCATCATCACAGTGCTGGCTGCTATGTGCAGAAATCCTCAGTGGAAACTATGGCTGTGAGAAGTCTGATGAGAAAGAGAGACTAGTATTCTATTAGAATATCTCCCCACAAAATGTGCAGCAAAGACCAATTTTTTAAAGTGACCGTGCACTGGAGAAACTCTGCAGACACCAATCTGACCAAGTGACCAAGATGAGCCCTACTCTTAGCCGGAGGGGTCAACATCCTATGTCCACTGCGATGACACTCAGAAGAGAACGTGCACTGCCAAAAGGCATGGCCTGAGTCAGCCCACAAGAACTGGGGGCATCCGGAAGTAGAGGGCCATCTAAAGAATGAAAGGCCTGTACTCTTCAAGTATGTCAAAGACATGAAGGCAGAGAAAGACTAAAGAATGTTCCACTTTAAAGGAGACTGATTGATAAGACATGTCAATTAAATGTAGGGCACATTGCTGGACAGTGCCCCAGACCAGGAAAGAGAAAGAGGCATTGCTGGAACACGTAGGGTAATAGGAGCAGGGTCTGTGGACAGGATGGTCATGTTGTATCAAGGGTGCTTTGCCGACTGGAGAGAGAGGTGGTGGGGAGAGAGGGTGGAGCAATGTGGTGAAATTCTACAACTTGGGAAATCTGGGTCGAGGCAATGTGGGAGTCCTCTGTGGTATTCTACCACTTTCCTGTAGCCCTGAAACTATTTAAAAATGTAAGTAATTTAAGAGGCAAAATAATTCATTATGTTCTACTCAAAATCCTTTCAGTTCATCCAGTTCAAATTACTGTCTCCTTGAGTTTAGAGCTCAGTTGCAAACATGTTCTTAGGCTAAAATTCAATCTAAGACCTCGGTCTGAGAGGCTGTTTACTTCCCATCAAATTATTTTGAGTTATTAGTACTAATGTAAATCAAATAAAGCTACACCATAGGTAAACATAAGTTCCTCTGCCAAGATGTCCCATTTTTACAGAATGCACTGGTAACAATTAGGAGATTCTGTACTTAACGAAAACTGCCAAGGGCAACAAGGAGACTGAAAGAGCCATCTTGGCTGGAGGATGACACTGGCCAGGTCAAGGTGATTCTGATGTAAGTTATGCACAGGCAAAGACTGCATTCCCAGGGCCTGCCAATCATCTTGTGAATGAAGGCTATTCAATCCCATCTTGGTCGGGCAAGGGCAAGGGCATGCAGACAGCTGGCTACAAGCCCACCACTGCACTCAGAACAGCTCCAAAGCAAGAGATTCATATAAGCAGATGAGTGAAGGCCTCATTACATGTGTGAGTAATAGGGTCACTTGGTTTCTGTGTTATAGGTCAAAATTAGACAATGCATAGAGATGGCACATCAAGGAAAAGAACTTGATGGTTTTTAGAAGTGACATGATCCTCATGAGCCAAAGTGATTTAAAAAATTACAAATGTGTTCAATTTCAGTCTTACTATAGAAAAGGCTATCACTTATTTAAATAGTTTCTAACAGACTAGACAACCAAATTAATTAAGAAATATTGGTGCAAAATTAAGATACAATACAGAGTTGACTATTTTTTCATTCCACAGTCAACATGAAATGCGGCTTGAAAAAAACTAAATCTTATTTGGCAAAGGTGGCTAGAGAAAAAAACAAGTATCAACTGCCGTGGAAAAGAGAAGGACTGCCCACATTCTGAAGCAAATATACAGTTAGACATCACGTGGTACCAGGAATACATTTTGAGAAATGAATCATTAAGCAATTTTGTCCTTGTGTGAACATCACAAAGTGCACTTTTCACAAAGCTAGATGATGCAGCCGACACACCTAGGCTATATGGAGCAGCCCATCACTCCTAGGCTACAAACCTGTACAGCATGTTACTGTACTGAATACTGTCAGCAACTGTACCACAATGCTAAGTATTTGTGTATCTAAACAGAAAAAGTACAGTAAAAATACAGTATTATAATTTTATAGGACCACTGTCTTATTTGTAGTCCATCACTGATCAAAATGTCCTTAAGAGATGCAAAACTGTAGCAGCAAACCACATGTCCATTTAATTCACTCATGGACACTAAGGGGGGTCAACAGACCCAGTCCCAAGGACATGAGAGTGACAACTGGGCAGTGAAGCACAACAGGAAATGTCAGAATGAAATGCAAATGGCCAGTTTCTTCCTAACAACTTTGACAAGTATGGATGTGTTTGGATCAAGATTTAGATTTAAACACAGAAAGCATTTATTAAACATCTACACTGCCCAGCACTCTTCCAGGTACTTTGAAACTCTCACAGAAGCCTTATGATAATCTCTCATATTAACATAGAACATTGTAGATATAGATGCTTCTTACTCAGGGTGAAAACCTTGCAGAAAAGTAAGCACACGCAATTCCTATCTACGACCCTCCCCTTCACCTCCAGGAACGTAGCTGTTATCACAAAGGCAGGCTGATTTCAAGGGCCAGATGAACGAGGCATGGGCAAGGGTGGTACTCGTCAACCCATCTAAAGTTGCACCATCAAGCAGCTACCAAGTGGTCTGGCACAGAGGTGGCAGAGGGTGGTTACTGAGAACATGGAGCCTGCCTGGGCTCATACCCTCTCCACCAGCTGCTGACCTGGCCACAGTCATTTATCCCTGTGACTCAGTTTCTTCATTTGTAACAGCAGGGACAGATACAGTATGTGAGCATTAAGTAAGTCATTATGTAAAGTCCTTACAACACCGTCTGGCATAGAAGGTGGCAGAAAATAAAACAGGGATTCAACGAGTAAATAATGTAATATACCCTGAAGTAATAAAGAAAATGTTACCTTTAGATTTCTAAAACAAATGTGTGCCTTGCAATACAGACCATCTTCTCTAAATGGTTTCACTCAGGAAGATTAAATGGAGTTTGACTAGACTGAAGAGCACACAAAATACACATTTCTTAAAAACACGTAGAAAAAAAGACTAAGCTTTTCTTGATTTTAGCAGCTGAGCATATAAGCGCTCTAATGGAAAGGCTACTGCCTATTCGCCATCCTGCTTCCTCTGCTGCCCCACCCCACCCCATACACAGTTCAAACGTTGAACAATTAAACTGCAGTCTAACTCAAAATCTATACGCTTCTTCTGGGCTACCCAAAACTTTTTTCCCCAGCTTCCAGTGTGCTATGATGCAAAAAAAAAATGATGCTGCCTTGCAACTGAAGTAAAATTGGCCACTTACCTCAGAATAAGCAAGAGTGATATGTTCATATATTCCCTGGTGGTGATGAATGGCATCTTCTAGATCCTGCAGCTCTGAGGGAAGGTCTACCTCACCGCAAGCTTTACACCATGAATCCACGTTGCTCATATACTTGGAAGGTTAAAAAAAGATGATTTTTATCAATGACAATTTATATTGAGAAGTGGACATTTTTAATATGATTTTGAAAATCAGGGAAGTTCAGGGAGCTCCTAAGAATGGAACATGGCTGACTCTCCATCTCAAATGGCATCCTCAACTCATATGAGACTCCTGGACCTCGCTCCCAGGGTGGGTTCCAGCAGGACTGGGGCGAGTCCCAGTAATCTGCCTCAACCGACTGCTGCCCAGGTCTGGGTGCACCCCTGGAGCAATGCAGCCCTGTTTTGGGCATTCTGGTACATTTTCCCAATCCCCCTTTGAATCCACGTTTCTAACTGCCCTGCACTCCTAGCAAGGGAGGATGCCAAGATGACTCCCCCACATGCCCTTCAACTAAGGCTTAACAGCAGGATACTACTCCGTGCAGCTGTTTGTCAGCCTTACTCCCTTCCTTTTACATTAAGATGTAATGGAAAAAGTTCCAGATATCTAAAAATCATTTATCTGAAATTAGGAAGAGTAGCCAGTCCATTCTGCTAATGTTTCAAAAGAAAATTGAAACCAGAATTAAAAGAAGACAGAAAAAAGAGCCTAAACTTCTCTGTGAATCTTAGGAAAGGCTTAAGGAGGCAGAGGCATCATTCCTGTCCTCCCCAATTTGCATGGAAATATAGAAAGCCTGAGCCATGTGAACAGCCCTGCAGCTGCCATCCCAATTCTGGCTCAATCTCCTCCACCGCCACCCCCTCCATCTCCAGGACTTATCAACAGTCCTGGTTGCCATTGTAGGGGGAAGATCCCGTAAGTGCCGAGGCAGGAGCCAGAAGCCTCAGCCTATATCCATATAAATAATGAAGAACAAAGTAACTAGAAATATAAAGGTAGTAGTTATTAGTTATTCATATGTGATTACAGATTCATAGGTGATCTTAGTTATTCATAGGTGATCCTAATTCTTTTACTAATGCCTCTCAGGCTGGAAATGTGAACCTGGGGTGACACTGAAAGAAATGACCCTAAGGCAAGCCACTTTAAGCCCTCTGTCACGCCTGTGTAAGGGCTGCTGGAGGGCAACTGGGCTGTGTGCCAGTGCCAGCGCTGGGAAGGTGCCCACTGTTTAGCCAGCTAGGGAAGGAAAAGTCCAAAATGGCTGAGACATCTCCTTCTTTGGGGGAGTTAGGAGAAAACTCTGCTTCTCCAAGCTCTTGCAGTAAGGCCTGACGGCTGTCAGGTACACCCACAGACATCCGGGGACTTAATTGTCTCTAGGGATGCTGTGCTTCCGTGTTCACGTTCCAGGTCCACTCTCATGTTCCACTTCTGTACCTGGTTCCTTTTTTCTTAGAAGAGATAATCAGTAAAAGTAATAAAAATCTTAATGTCTTTGTTCTTTCCTGACAAGTATGGAAAGGTGCTGACGCATTATGCTCCTTATCTCATCTCGGTTACCTGAAAGTCTTGGGCCCCTACCTATGTGACAAGTGATATACTTGATCCTATCATTGACCACCAAGGCCATGCCCTACCTACACTGCCCCCAGCTTTGTACTCAGTAAAAGTCAGAGAGTCCAGGCATTCGGGGCCACTGCCAGACTCTGCGCTTTGGTTGGTAGTGGACCCCTGGGCCCAAACTCTTTTCTCTATCTCTGTGTCTTTTATTTCTACAGTTTCTCGTCTCCACACCAGCAGGGAGGGGCTCACAGGACCCTGTAGGGCTGGATCCTACATGCCATCCCAATCTTGGCTCAATCTCCTCCACTGCGACCCCCCTCCATCTCCAGGACTTATCAGCAGTCCTGTACCTGCCATCCCAATCAAGGCTCAATCTCCTCCAATGCCACCCCCCTCCATCTCCAGGACTCATCAACAATCCCAGGGCTGCCATCCCAATCCTGGCCCAATCTCCTCCAATGCCACCCTCCTCCATCTCCAGGACTTAAAAACAATCCCGGGGCTGCCATCCCAATTCTGGCCCAACCTCCTCCACTGCCACCCTCCATCTCCAGGACTCATCAACAGCTGAGAAATCAATGCCAAATTTCCTAGGGAGACCCTATCAAAATCCATCACAGTTAAGAGTGAAAGGCAAGTGCAGAAGGCCCAATTAAGAAAGCTAATTCAATTAAGCCAAGCAGATATCAACACATTTCCCTCGGTTTTAATCCCTTTGCTCCTGTTCCTCACGTATCTTTTTACTTAGCAGGGAATGCAGAGGACGACTATTTTAATGACTGGCCAGAACAGAAATATGCTATAATTCCCTTAAAATATAATAAGAACAACCTCCTAGTTTATTTTTAGGACATTAAAATAGACAAATCACCCAAATAGTAACTGCTTACGAAAATCCTTTTATTATTGAGCACAGAAAAATATCTATGCAAACCTTAGGGCTTGAAGCCAATTCATATGAAATTACTTATCACTTCAGAGCAAGCAGGTGGTTTCTATGTATTTCTTGGGTGGCATGTTCTATAAATGTCAGTTTGGTCAGGTCAGATGATTGTCAGTATTTTTTAGCTCTATTTCACTCTATCATCTTCCATTATTGCATTTAATACCAATTATTAAATTATTGTAAGTGTTTTTCAAACACAAATTGATTGAGGTTAACCATCATTATTAATAAATCATCAAGTCTATGTCAGCAATTAAGTGCTCCTGGACAATGGCCACTGCAGAACACCCAAATCCAAAAGGAGGTACAACATATTCTTAAGATCAAAACGCTTCTGATAGAACACAGTGGAAACACACTTCAGTTATACTTCACAATTTAACGAACAGAAGCATCAGACTAACATGACTATATCAAAATCATTATTAAAGTATATTCAACTCTAATTTTTGAAGCAATCAACAAAGAAAAAAAATTCAAGAAGTTTTACATATTTTTGTAATCAGAAGTAACTAACTTATGCTTGCTTAAAGTATCCTGAAAGGGCACTGATTATACTTATCTGAAAAAGTATGGCCAGGGAAGGATGGTGTGCTACATGAAAACCTTGTGGACAAAGGATTCTGCCCTTTTTCTGGGTTAACAAAAGCCCAGTGATAGAAATAATCCTAGCCATGGTTTCACAGAGGATTTTGCACAGCATCATTTTTCTGTCCTTTATTTCTAAAACCTGACCCTAGACTCCACAGAGGAAGCACTAGGCCTGACTGCTTTCTGAAAGGCTGAACACCCAGAGGATCTGAAACCAACAGCACCAGCACAGCAATCCCCATTCAGAGATGCATAGAACAGACTGTCAACAGGTATTCCACAAAGAAAAAGCATCCTGAGGTCAAGTTTGTTGTCAAAATTCAACAGGTACCTTCAGAACAGAAGCTCTCAGAAAAGCTTCTAATTTGATAATGAATGGGGACCTGGTATGTCCCTTCCCAAATTCATCTGACCATTCCACTACTGTACTTCCCTCACTCCTATACACATATACACACATACCTGTTACCATCCTGAGAAACTCAGGTTGGGACTGCAATACTGGGGGAGCATGTCTAGCACAGAGCCTAGCACTTAGGAGATGAGAATGACAGAAGGTGGCTACTGCAGTCCAATGAGATCAGAGCAGCTAGGTTAGTATCTGATGCTTTAAGTGCTCAGTAAATCAAATATGTGAACACAAAGCATCTGGTGGACTGGGGGTAAAGGCAGGAGAGTGCAAGAGAATGAAACGCTGCTCTATAAATTCAGATCAGGAGCCCGCTTCAGAACTGGGGATCCTGAAGCTCAGCAGACTGGTGGTATTTAAAAAGTGTCGCTGAATAAACGATAAAAGAAGCCTGGATCACCCAGCTTGCAAAATAGAGGCAAGCAGAGGAGGGAACAGTGATTGATATACATAGCTTTAAGAGGATAACTTGGATAATTAACTAGCAGATTGCTTTTCCTAAGCATTTACTCTACTACTCTCCGTCTGCTGAGAGGCGGCCTCCACTCTGGGAGCCAATCATTTCTCCTGTCTGTTCTGGTTCCCACTAACCAGAGCTGGGATCCCCGAAGCTAGTGAACTGCACTCCCATCCATCTCTCACCCTGCCACCTCTTGACGGAGCCTCAGCTGAGCACAGGCACTAAGCTGGACTTAGGAGACAAAGGGATGGAATTTCCTAGGTCGAAAACTTGTGTCTATGTCACGTTTATAATAAATGTTAATTCTAAAAATATTTATGGGAAGTGAACTTTTATAAGAATATTAATGCAAGTGTGAGACAGTTTGTTATTATGTCAGGAACTGCAAGACCTAGCCATAGACCTAAGCGAAAGTTCTAGCTTTGGAAACATGGCCAAATCACTCCCCATACAGATTATCAGGACAGTAATATTACAGTCCCATGTACTCCACTGGGCTGATTAACGGATGAAATGAGATTTCATGTTAAAGAGCTCTCTAAATATTAAAGAACTATACAAACACTGGTTGTTACTTTACTTTTTGCTATTATCAGAGTACAGGAACCCTAAAGTCATAGATAAATTTAGGTGATCAGTATGGTTCACTCTGTAGGTAAGCCCCTACAAGCACTACCCCAATGGATAGCAATGTGTATCTGCGCTGTCAATCACAGTAGCCACTGGCCACATGTTGCTCCCGAGCAAAATGTGAAATGCGGAGACACTGCGTGAGCAACTAAATTTTAATTTAATTTTTTTAAATGATGTTATCTTGTTAATTTATTTAACTCTGAGTAGCTTCAATAGCCACACGTGGTGACAAGCCATCACAATGGGCAGTGCAGCTTGATGTCATAGTAAAAGGAGATTTTAAGCTATAGCAAAATCAAGTCACTTTAATTCTTTGTTTTATAAAAATGTAATTCTAATGGTTCTTGCTGTGAAAGCCTCTTAATATGAAGGATCTGTTCTGTGGATATACCACATGACCAAGACAAGTGGAGACCGGAGCCCCTAGGCAACATCTACTAGTAATGACGTTAACACTGTGGTTGTATGTCCACGTATTTGCAAACTGATATTGTGATCCCACACCTTCACTGGAAATGAGGACGCAAGACAGAACGGCTCAGACATCTATGGAAGTTACAGTATCCATAAACGTCATCCTCATCTAGTTTTAACTTCAGAGTTATACTTATAAAGCCATAGCAAATGCCAGCACAAGAACACCCATGGAGAGAGGGCAGGGTCGGACAGTGCAGCTAAGAGCTATAATCCTTACAGAGAAGGCGGCTGCCGTTAGTAAGCTCATTAACCATGGGGTCACATATCTGAGACTTATATGTCTCCCAATCATATTTAAATTCCACATGAACACTCTGGATGTGGTTCAAAGAGGTGACTATGACGGAAACCTAACTTAGGATGTCCATGTTTCTGGTCCCTTCCAGACTAAGTTCATGAAGACAGTTTAAGCATAACTAGAAGGCAAACCTTTTAAAACGAGGAACAATGTTGACCTATTCTTACGATTGCTCTCCTGGAAAAAGAAAACTACTTTAGTAGATGAGCATTAGAATTTCAAGGATCTTACTTTTCTTCAGTGAGGAGAATGAAACAATACATTTTTACTTGCAAGTAAGGACCGTCTTCAGTCTGAAGATGTCCTAATCTCCCATCTGCGCATTTCAGTTGTCTACGTGCAGGCCTAGTCACTTTGTTAAGGTCTGGAACACACAGTGGGCACTTCTCATTAGGCTACTATCCCTTCACTGGTATTTGGCTTCTTCTCTGGCTACCTTATATACACTGAGACTTCAGGCATTGTTAAGGTTTATGCAGAGTCCCATGAAATTCTGTCCAATAATGTGTTTACCTAGTTTCATTTCTTTCAAATCCATAAATTACAGTCCTTCATTTTATTCAGATGAAAATACCCACGCTCTTTCAATTTTGCTGTAGGTTTGAAATTTTTTATAATAAAATACTAGAAGGAGAATGCCCCATGGCATCCATGTTTGTAGATAATTTTCAGACATGTCACAGTAGTAATTAATCTCTGGGTTTATTTACAATTCAGAACCCATCATGTTTATGAAAGATGTTCCCTCTGTGTGTTATGCTTCAGTCTATCTGCCATTCACTCATGCAGCTTGTCCTGCTTCAAATTCATTCAAATCATCTTACTGTCAAATGATCAAGTGTACTGCTACTTTGTACAACGATAAGGATCAGAGATGGCTACAGGGTCATGAAGATGGTTCTATTTATGCTGAAGGAGCTCCTGTTACTTTAAAAAGTTGTTTCTGTGTGTCAGCTTTTGTCTATCTTTCATAAAATTAGTCAAATGCATAAAGTTAGAAAGTAGAAAAATCCTTGCCATTGAAACTCTCAGCTTTTATATGATGCTATGAAGATTTGTTTCTCTTTATGTATCACTCAGCTTCCTCTCTTGCTTTATAAAGGTTTCCAGAGTTGAGATCACTGCCAATTGGTGTCTTGTGCAACATTCTGACTGTCCTGCCAAAATCCTAGGCAAGTTGGGGCCTCTATCTTCCTTTATTGACTTCTTCACTCTTCAATAGAGGCTGTTTCTAGATTAAAGAGATACTATTTCCTTTTTAAGAAGCATCAGTGCAAATTCCTGAATCCAGTCTTTCCCCTCAAAATTAGCCCTGAGAAAGATATACTGGTATTTTTCCTTTTTAAATGAAGCAACCATTTTCCTCTTCCCCATGTACGTGTCCTCCCGGTGGTTAAAAGTTCCTGTGCCCTTTCTCCACATCTTGAAAAGGTGTTCACTGTGCTGCTCGCCTTCCACTAATAAAGTCTGAGTCACGAGCAAATCCCTTTCCTTTTGCTACTTTCAGGGTGTGTTTGTTTACGCAAGTTTGCTCAAGTGGAGGTGTGGGGACTGCTGGGCAGTACATTACCCATCACTTCTTAAACCAGAAATTTTGAAATCACATTATCTGCCAGCAAATGAAGCCAAAGTTAGGACAGATGCCATGCACCTAAGTTTGTGATTATGAAATTCACTGTCAACTGTGTACCCAAAAAAGTCATTTCCCCCCTCACCGTTGCTGTCAGTGGCTCCCTAAGGAGGCTAAAAACCAGATCCACCCTTTCCCCGATCCCTTGCAGCAGGGCAAGCATTGCACCCCTAGACTGGCCAATGGGAACTGAGGGGAAGCGTGCTGGGGGCGGGGCCTCTGGAAACAATATTTCCCTTATCAAGCGGCAGGCTAAGACAGCTATAGCCATCCCTGTGGAGGGTGGGCGCTGTGGCCCAGGAGGAGCTGGTGTGTGGAGCTGAGGTGCGCTCCCCTGACTGTAAGGGAAGGCCCAGCAAGCCTGAGGGCGGCAGACACCAGCCCTCCATAGCCGTTCAGCTAGACGTGCCTATGCCTTCGAACTTTGCGGTTTGTGAAAAAAATAAACCCTTGATGTCTGTACCACTGATCGGCGTTACGTTCCTTGCTGCCAAAGCCTCCCCACTGGAGTAATAAAGCACTATCAATAAGGGAGAAGAGTAAAGACGGAGCCGGGAGAGGAGGGGAAGAGAACAGCTGCCACTTCTTAGTGCTTACTGTGCCCAGCACTGTGTAGGGCACCTAGCGTCACATTTACGTAAACTGCCCACTCAAGCAGGTACTTTTATTTCTACTTTACAAATGAGAAAACAAAACAGAGAGGCTATGTAACTTGCCTACGGTTGTGCAGCAAGGACTAAGAGAGCTGGAATTTAAACTCAGGGCCGAGTGACTTCAGAGCTCACACGCAGAGTTCATAGTATGTGCTACACAAGAGTGCTTGGCACACACACGGATATTCATGGAGGAAGAACTATTCTGGTTACCACCTCGTGGGCTCAGGGTTTGAGGCACTGACCTTTTCGGCCTTCTGGTGGAAAATGGAGGACATGTCCAGCAAGGTGCTCCGCTCATCCAGGGCTGCCGCAAATGCCTTCCACTCCTGCTCCAGCTGACTCGCGATCTGCCGGATCTGCTGCGAGGCATAGTGGCCAGACTCCACCAGGCGATTGGCCACCGACATGATGCGGTTTATATTTACATACACGTTCTGCAAAGTGGTCAGGAAAAGAGGGCTGCTCAGGGGAGAGCAAGTAAGAGGCTCCCTTCTAAGAAGCCCAGGTGCCACCTGCTGAAACACAGGCAGTGTGATCTTCCAGTGACCACACCTTCCACAGGAGTATCACCTCATCTAGATAATGTGATACATATCTGCTCTCAAGATTTCCATAAACTTGAAGTATTGGTTTCCATTTCTATTTTTAACACTGAAAAATTACAAATCAACCAGCTGAAAGACATAATTGTTCAGCACAAAGCAATCAAATACACAAGTTGGTGCACACAAATATACTATTACTCACTTCTTGGCTTCAAATACTGAACAGGGTCCAGATGGCAAATCTGCTGCCAGGCAGTCACGCAGAACTGAGGGACCCAGCGCTCTGTTTTTTAACTAGAACCCAGAAACCCAAAAACACGTACCTAGCAACCAAAGGCTATTTGTGTGAAAGCAAGCTCTCCTTTCTACATATGCCCAAGCCATTTTTTGGTGCCAACAGAAAACATCCTGTAAATAGATCCACCTTCTCCCAGGAATATGAATTGCAGTAAAAACACAACAATGCTATGCTCAAATTTTAAATAAAGCCTTTCTACTCTGTCAAAATTCCTATCTTCAAGTCTATCAGTTTATTGCAAAAATAGGGATTTTTTTTTTAAACCCACCATTTTTGCAAAACAAGCTCTCACTATGGAGTTTACCTTTCCACCTCCCATGTCCTTTAAGACTCAGTATCGCATTGTGTGTGTGGTGGATGGTGGGGGATTCAGACCTTCAGCAAATCCGAAGTTGTTTTCTTCATGTATTTATTATTTTTGTGACACTATTAACCACATCACTCCTCCCTCCCCATGGGTCCCCCAAAATTGTAGATGCATCTTTGGCTCCTCTCAATGTTGCCCCTAATGTGATTTCCCGATCTGTCCAAACTCCTCTATGTTTTTCCCTTCTCTCGCTTTCCATACAACCCCTCTGAGCCAATCTCCAACTCCTTCAAACAGGGACCCCACAGCAGCCTCCTTCCTGCCCTGTGGCTGCCTGCAGTCCACCCAAGTAAGCAGCTGAAATAACTCACTTGTTCATTCTTTCTTTGTACCTTCTTTCTTCACCCTTTCCCTCTATTTCTGACCCAAATCAGAACTTGGTGGAGTTGCCTCTGTCTAGGATTAAAGCCACAGGACTCCAGCCTCAGGGTTACTTCTCCAGGCTGCATCTGAAGGCTAGAATCAGCCAACAGACATCGCATGTCTGAAGTCACAGAAAGAGGCTACAACAGTCAAGCCATGCTCAGTGAGGTGACCTCTCTGGCTAGTGCGGCATTAATGCTGTAACTGCATCTGGAAAATTAAAAGCAATGCCTCCCATTCCCAGGTGCATCCTTTCTCTCTTTTCCTCCCGCCTAATAAAGTGACAAGTAACTAGATTTGCTAATTTCACTTTCTCTATATCCTCGAAGAGGAAAAGTCATCCAACAGGTCTGTTAGGAAGAAGACATGAAGAGGCCCTCTGTTAGGATCTGGAGAAGAGATGTCTACTCGGATGGCACTACTGTGACTACCACTGACCATATGCACCCATTCTTAGACCGTTACAGCTTCCTGTATTACTTTTATATAAAAAGATTTTACTAGTCTATGTATGATGCTTTTTCCATCTCTCCATCACTCCCAGCACAGTAAAGGAATACGGTGACACACAGCCTAAATCTACAGCCTGGACATAAATATGGCAATGTGCAATCCCCTAAATTAAAAGTACCTATACCTACATGCTTATCATTATAGCTTTTATAAATATCTGTTACAGTAGAATGTGCATAATTGTTGGTATCCCTTAATATGCTTTCTTTAAAAGCTGCTAACTTGGCATATTGCTATTTAGTATCCTTATTTTGTCAGAAATTGCGAGCAGAAGGGGCTGAAGGTTAAATACCCTTGCCTTGCATTATTAAATGTCACAGATACTAGGGATTCGTGGAGGTATTCAACACAAGGGGGAGAACCGGTCCAGAAAGCTCCCCAGCAGACGTCACCATCATGCCACCGAGCTACCACATGCATTGTATTAAGAAGTTTAACTTAGAAAAGTAACAGAAGAATACTGTAGAAAATTAGAAAATATACTCAAATTAAAAAAAATAGCTGTAACTTATACTTTCAAGTTGCTGACCTGCTTTAACTGCATCTTTAATTATACTGATAACACTGGTAAGAATTACCATTTATCCAGTACTTACTGCGTGTCATGCTATATGCTTTGTGTTTTTTTGTTTTTTGGGGTTTTTTTTGAGATGGAGTCCCACTCTGTCGCCCAGGCTGGAGTGCAGTGGTGCATTCTTGGCTCACTGCAACCTCTGCCTCCCAGGTTCAAGCAATTCTCCTGCCTCAGCCTCCTGAGTAGCTGGACTATAGGCACATGCCACCACACTAAGCTAATTTTTTATTTTTAGTAGAGACAAGGTTTCACTATGTTGCCCAGGCTGGTCTCGAACTCCTAACCTCAGGTGATCCACTCGCCTCAGCATCTGAAAGTGCTGGAATTACAGGTGCGAGCCAATGTGCTCGACCTGCTTTGTGTTTTACATATACATGTAATAACATGAAAGGCAGGTATTACCCCCACATTACAGATTAGGAAACTGAGGCTTGGAGGAGTTAAATAGCCTACTCAAGGTCATATGGCAAATGGCGTGATCATAGCTCACTGTTGCCTGCAACTCCTGGCTCAAGCAATCCTCCAGTCTCAGCCTCCCAAACAGCTGGGACTACAGATGTACACCACCACACCTGGCTAATTTTTTATTTTATTGTATTATTTTTGTAGACATGGGGTCTTGCTCTGTTGCCCAGGCTGGTTCATATTGCTTTAATGTTCTACAACAAATGTTACAAGGTTTAAGAGTGGATAATCCTCACAAGCCTGGCTTAAAAACCAAACCAAAACACCTTGTCCCTGAAGATGAAATTTCTAGACACTTCATAGACTACACAGGCAAGCAAATATCCTACAGAACATATAGTTTTAGTTACAATAACTATAAAACCATAACAAAAGTGCCACTCAAAATTCAATGTTTTGGTTTGTTTTTGGTTTCTATGATGTACTCCTACAGTTGCCCCATCTGGGCTTTAAGATCCTAAAGGAGTCACGACAGCCAAGGGCAGCAGACGCAACAACCTTAAAGAGGGCCAGGGCATCCAAGGCAAGACTGACTCCAGTCCTCCAGCTCAGCTCAGAAGGAAATCTCATGTCTCAGGAGAA
The DNA here is from genome assembly GCA_963573385.1 of Cacajao melanocephalus. NCBI lineage: Eukaryota > Metazoa > Chordata > Mammalia > Primates > Pitheciidae > Cacajao > Cacajao melanocephalus. Next base: position 48,038 of record CAUYLG010043768.1, read on the forward strand.
CTAGCGAGTGCCCCGAGGTCAGCAGCAGGCTGGCTCCTTTCACTGTCAAGCACAGCAGCCAGCAAACTGACAGTGCTTGGTCCGGAGGACTCACTGTGCCTCCCAGCAGCTTTGCTGGGGCCCCTGTGGGCTCCTATGAAGCAGAGCACAGGAGCCAGCATCAGAAGTGTCTGTGGCAAACTAGCCAAGTAATTGGTTCAAGTTTCACTGGTTTGTCTGTTTGCTTGTTTTCATTCTTATTTAAACTTAAGATGTGGGATACTGAAACAGTGGAACCCTGGGAAACACCCTCCATGTGAAGGTCAGCTGCTACAATCAACAGCCACTCTGGGGGCCCCCTGAGAGCACCGGCACAGGATCTGCCAAATGCCTCCCATTTGCTAAAACACGGTCACATGCCAGGGTCCAGCTGTTCAGAGTGTCTTACCATACAGTTCATAGCAAAGTGATTGTGCTGCGTCTGAAGCTCCATGGCATGAGGGTGGCTGGTCCCAATCTCCGTGTAGCTGTTTAGAAACAGGCCTTTGTTGTGTGTGATCCAGTCAAACATCTACCAGAAGGAAAAAGACAACCTGGAATCACTCCAGAAAGAGAAATTGCTGATATAGGACCACAGAAGGCGCAGTACCAAGAAAGGTAACTTCCTTTCTCGGACAACTTCAAGTGCTGTCTCTCTGACTCTGTTAGAAGAGTCTTCACTTCGAAGAACAAGTCAGCAGTTCTGAACTTGCAGGACCTACCAGAAAATTTTATCTGATGTGTTCCTCTTACAGAGAAGGAATTAAGAAGCAGGTAAGTAAAGAGAGTTATTCTAATCTCCCGGGCTAATTAAAAAGTCTGATGCTCTGACTCTCAGCCCAGTCTCCCTGCCATGCTGAACTACTTAATTTGTCACAATGAGCTTCAATTAAAGGCCCGTTAGGCTGAAATTAGGAACTTATGGGTCTCTGGATGGGTTCTGTTGTGCCCACAGGTTACTAACAGAAATGTCAATGACTAAAAACATTACACAGTTTAAGCAAGAAGTACACAGACCCCTGTGCAGATTGCAAGTAAAATAAAATTTACTGTAAAAATAAAAAAGACAGGAAAAACTAACAATGACATCTCCCTTAAGGTTCAATATAGATGTTACTTGGACAAGAATGTCAATGAAGACATTCGCAATGAAAACATTTAAGAAAATAGAGATGACTATCATCAATTAGCATTGCTACCATGACTTGAACCAGAATCCCAGTGACAGTAACCTGTTTTTCTAGTAACTGAAAGGAAGGTGTTCCAGTCTTTTTGACAAGGCACTATTTAAAACAAAAGAACACTGACAGATATGTTAAAAGCTTTGGCAATAAAAACACTGGATTATCACGTTTTGAAAAGTCCTTTTACATTCAAGAATTCTAATGTAGATACTTACTTTACAAAATATTCTCCTGTTCATGTAATATCAAATTCAATGAACTCAAATAAAACTCAATGATTAATTCACCCAATTTTCTGGCTTACAATACATACCTATGAATAAGTGCCTGTTTTTCACACTGCTAAGATTCAATTAGCCAGCAATTGATAAAGATTCACTTTGACCAGGTGGTCTGCCTGGTGCGTAAGAATAAAACATGAGACTACAGGTGATTATTGCCTATATTACCCAGACACTAACTTTTAACATTACTTTCATTTTAAAAACATACTCAACAGATTGGAATGGTGTTCTGTCACTGGTTTTGTATGAGTAGAAGACTAGGTGTTAGCAAAATACATATACATAATTATTGCTTTCAATAACATAACTGTGAAATTTCACTTTTTTTTTTTTTTTTTTTTTTGAGACTGACTCTTGCTCTGTCGCCTAGCTGGAGTGCAGTGGCACGATCTCGGCTCACTGCAACCTCCACCTCCTGGGTTCAAGCGATTCTCCTGCCTCAGCCTCCAGAGTAGCTGGGATTATAGGCGCACAACACCATACACGGCTAATTTTTGTATTTTTAGTAGAGATGGGGTTTCACCATGTTGGTCAGGCTGGTCTTGAACTCCTGACCTCAGGTGATCGGCCCACCTCAGCCCCACAAAGTGGTGGGATTATAGGCATGAGCCACCATACCTGGCTGAAAATGTCACTCTTTTAAAGTGAAAATATAATTCCTATCTTACAGGCATCCTAGACCAAACCATAAGTAACATGAACTCAAAATTTCTAAAGCAGCACAGTATTGTACAACGAGTAAAACTGGAAAACGGATTTCAGTGCCGTTTCTGAAATGACCCTTGCTGGTTTAGCACACACACGGTGAGTGCAGGCTTACAATTCTCTACCTTTTCTCTTTCCTTCCACCCGACCCCACCAGTGCTGGCTTCCCCCATGTCCACTGAGGCATTAGTCTCTCCCGTCCTTACCTTCTCAGCATCCTGTTCAAACAGCCTCAGCTGGAAGCACTGGTCCAGCTTCAGCTTCCTCACATGCCACATCTGATGCAGGTGCTGCCGTGTTGAGTGCAGCCGGTCCAGCATAGTGGACACTTTGGGCAAGAGGTTCTGAAGGTCTGCGTTGCCTGAGCCTGAGTTCTTTTTGGGAAAGCTTTCACTGCTCTGTATCCTCTGTAGCAGCTTCTGTCCCTCCAAATCCAGGTCCTCAATGGGGGCCTTAATCACCTTCTTTTTCAGCTGAGAATGTTCCTCGATCATATTCCGAGCCCCCTCTAAATCCTGAGGCAGCTCCTTCTTAGCTAGGATGTCCTGAAGTTCCTCCAGCCGGGACAGCATGTGGGTTGCATTGCTAATGTAGTCTTCAAAAGCAACTCTGATTTCAATCCATTCCTCGTGGTTGTATTCCAGGCAGCCATCAAACTCGGGAGTTAGCTGAGAAGGATCAACTACTTTGGTAAGGCCTTCTAAAGAGACCATATTTGTCTTAAGGGAAAAAAAATAAGAAGATGAACCAATTTTATATAGTTTTAACGTAATGCAATTTGCAATGCACAGTCACAGGTTTTCAAAGTTAATCTATTGATAGAAAACATAACATACCTGGTTCTGGCCCCATTAAAATAAATGTAGATGAAAGAAGCATTATCAGTACAATGAAAGACAAATCCATTATGGCAACACATATATGTCAGTTGGAATACCTAAAATTGTAGAATAATGTACTTCATGAGAGCTAAAGAAACAAGATTTCTTTCCAAGAAGGTGGAGATTAATCCATTATAATAGACACATTAAACCAGGAAACAGGTTAAATTGCAAGTTCAGAGCAGACAATTTGGAAATTTCACTTTCATCAATGCATTCGTCAACATTCTTTTTCATCCACACCATTCTAGTATTTCATTTCCAACAGAAACTCTGTGGAGGTTTTCTACTACCTGCTATTATGCAAACACCTTGCTCATGGGCATCGAAACCCTTTTAAGCCCAACGTCACTCTAAATTCAATTACATGTGGGCTGCCTATTTAATGATGAATGCTGCTCCAACCAGACCACCCTATCATTCATCTTGCCTAAGCCTAACCCCACTGCCCATCAAGTAACAGATGATAGGATATAAATGACTTTATAAAAATTTAGAAAATATTCAAGAGTTGGCAAGAAAGCTGGCAGAGGCTCATTTGACAGAGCTAAGAACAGAGGCAATGTTTTATTCATTGTAATAATCTGCTGTGATTCTGAACAGTCCTAGAGTTGTATATAATCTGTACTACATTGCAATTTAACAGTGACAAAGTTTTAGTCAATTACAGTCTAAGCAAGAAATCATATATATATACGTGTGTGTATATGTGTTTGTGTGTGTGTGTGTATATATATATATATTTTTTGCGGGGGGTTGGGGGGAGACAAGAGTCTTGCTCTGTCACCCAGGCTGGAGTGCAGTGGTCCCAATCTCAGCTCACTGCAACCCCCTCCTCCCAGGTTCAAGGGATTCTCCTGCTTCAGCCTCCCAAGTAGCTGGGACTACAGGCACCTGCCACCATGCCTGGCTAATATTTTTGTATTTTCAGTAGAGATGGGGTTTCACCATGTTGGTCAGGCTGGTCTCGAACTCCTGACCTCAAATGATCCACCTCAGCCCCCCAAAGTGCTGGGATTACAGGCATAAGCCACCAGGCCTGGCCTTTTTTATTTTTTTTTAAGACAGGGTCTTGCTCTGTCTTCCAGACTGGAGTAGAATGTGGCGATCACTGCACACTGTAGGCTTGAATTCCTGGACTCAAGCCCTCCTCCCATCTTAAGCCTTCCAAGTAGCTGGAATTACATGTGTTTCACCATACCTGGCTAATTTTTAAAAAAAAATATAGAGACAAGATCTTGCTAAGCGTCTGAGGCTGGGCTCAAATTCCCAGCCTCAAGCAGTCCTCCTGCCTTGGCTTCTCAAAGTGCTGGGATTACAGGCATAAGCCACTGTGCCTGGCCTCGGCAAGAAATCTTAACCTCATCTTATCATGATGTAATGGCTTACTGGGTTTACCTTTCTGATGAAATGTAGTAAACCCCCTGAGCAGTTTCAAATTTAAATTAAAACTAAGTTTAGATTTTTGGATACAAAAGTGAGTACTATGGAAAGAAATTTTAAAATCCAAGTAATATACCTATGAAAACACTCTCAGAAGCATAGCACTGTAACCTGAAGTATTAACACTATCTGATGTTTAATATTATTATTGCTCTTTACCTTAAAACACATGAATACATCCACTAAAACCTAATGTTTGAGCAGACTTGCCAGAGGAAGCAATCTAGTCAACCAAAAATCATCATTTCTCATTAGAAAATATTAAAATCTTATTCCAGAATGGAGTAAAAATGGAATTTCATGCTGGAAGGAAGACTTTCCTCTCATAATCATCTCATTAAATTAACTGCACCAAAGGCCTTGTAAGAACCTTGGTAGCTTAAGGAGAGGAGGTTACAGTGGGAAGGAAAATAATTAGTGGGCTGAGGGTTTTTTTATAACCACTGAAAGACCGCAATCTTCCTTACATAAATGAATTCAGGGCGCTGTACAGTTTTTAACACAATACCTCCATTTTCAGAAATGAGAATCCTAATACAGGTATTCTCTCCATTATCCATGACAAGATGAAACTCAGGGATGCTGAAGTTGGCTATTTCTCCCTAACATTCCCTCATCTCCAGGGCTGAGGCAAGGAGAAGGAATCCATAACCGTGCAAAGCTACTGTGCTGCCTGGTAAAGCTGTTTATCAAGTGAAATACAAGGCAGCAAGCAAGCTTCTCCTCCAAGGCCTCACAACTCAACAGCCCATCACCCAAGCCCAGGGACCTGAAACCTAAGCCCACGTGGGTAAAACAATCCACTCGGATAATGAACACACCTCCGTTATTTCATGTAATAACTAATTTTACATATCACATGTTCATAACATATGCAACTCCTGTTTAATACGCGGTTTTAAAAAAAAAAAAACCCTCTCATCAGCCTCAGCAGCTTTTAGTAGACCACACCAACTGGCTTAGTAGGTCTGGCCACACAGGGGAAGTTACCTCAAATTCAAATTTAGAACTGCCAAAATTAGTCCTCTGTTTCTGCCAGAAGTTGTCTGGCTTGATGATCAGGGCCACGTGGATGCAGCAGGGGAAGGACTCCTGCAGGATCTTCAGCAGGGGTTTGATGGAGTCCCACTTGGACCCGCGCATGTCCACGATCACCGTGAAGCCGCGCTTGCAGACCTCCTCGCTGCGAAGAAAGAAAACACGGCTGAAGACGTGTTGCACCTCTTGCCACTCTGTCTGGTCAGAGTCCTCCTGGGCGCCACAGACCTGGCTACCCTCCCCTGCTGGACACATGCGGAGGCAAAGGAAGGAGCACACTGTGCTCAGCTCCTTCTCCCCCTTCCCTTGTACCATCAAGGAAGAGAACCAGGCTACACATGCTTCATGTTCAACCCACCCAACCTGTTAAGATTTTAATTTTGTACTAATGGTTTTGCATCTTGCCTTCTTTTTGGGAAACAACAGCCACCATGCCCATTTCTTTCGCCTTTGGTGCATTAACTGATTACGTGAACTCCTCCAGTCACTCCTGTGGGCAAAGGTCTCCAGGGAGCATCGGGCGGGTACAAAACCCTGACAGCCTGCAGAGCCCAGACTGGGGACAGTCTGAGACCTGTTGACAGCAGTTTCCCCAGGACTCCCAGCACCCTAGGTGCTGAAAATGACCCCCCACCCACATGGCTGGCAACGGTTAGAGCTTTCTAATGTTCCATTCTATTCCCTTCACCTTATCCTGGCCCTGAAGCTATCTCAGCGGTTCTCCATACCATCCACCCATCCCCGAGAGTTCTTGGCACCCTTCTGGCAGGCTCTGCGGGATAAATGTAGTTTCACAACTGTACTAAGCCTTTATCTGGTAGCAATGGTGGCTAACACCGCTGGCCTCTGACACACATCAAGGCAGTGCTAGGAGTCACTAAATTCTTCCTCTCCACATTACTGCAATAAAAAAAAAGCGCTGGCTTCTAATTTTATTAAATGTCAACCGCTGGCTACACGGGAAATACATACAATGCAAATCTGCAATGAAGAATGAGCAAGAAGAGGCAAGCTGTCCTTAAACACAGGTTAAAAAATAGTAGTTTCACCTGGTTACAACTTCAGTGATACGAGCTTCCGAATGGGCCCACAGCTACGCAACAACTGCAGCCCTCACTGTCACACAGGGGTTTCTGACAGTCTACGCAGGCTGCCGATGCTGGCACCAGTGACCAGGTAACGAGTGCTTGCAAGGTGTTTTTTGGAAATATACCAAGGACCTTACGGTACTCAATAAGCATATGCAGTTTTCCCCAGACATAAATACACAAATGTACCTTAGGGTAGAAAAGACCTTTGACATTTTTCTGCTTTAGATAATCGCGCCCCCCCCCACCCCGGCCCCGCAAAAAAAAAAAAAACTGGAGTAAATTAAAAACCTGAAAAACTAATTGCTATTGTTAATGTAAAATAATTAATTCAAAATTAAAACCAATTTCATGCTCTCACACAGGCTCACTCCCTTAACCTTGCGCCCCACCCCCTTCCCGATTAATTCACGCCCACACACTCACACACCCTATTCCCTTCCATATCTTGACTCAGACTATCAGAGTAGCTAGCTTTCCACATTTCACAAACGCAAAGTACTTATGACATCTACATCAATATAAGAGGGTGTATCACATAAACACCCAAAAAAATGCCTGTACAGCTAGAACCCAGCAGTAGGACCCAATCAGAGGGCAGCTCACAGTAAGAGGAACACAGTGTTTAAAACCAGGAAGAGAAAACAGATCCAGTAGCCTACCTAGTTTATCACCCAAATGTTGAAAACTGCTTAGGAATAATGTGATGAACTTCTAAAAATTATCCTATACGGATGTCAATTGAAACACATTCAAATACTCCTCATGCTATCACTTCTCCTCCACATCCCAATTAGGTCCTGGGTTACAATCCAGGTAACAGGCAGAAACATCATTTGTTTTCTGACCTCCTTCATGAAACCCAGAGGCAAACAGGACTCCCAGAAATGTCTCCTAAAGTGTCCCATTATAGAAATTAAGCATTCTCGACTTCCTTGGGCTCTACTGGGGTTTGTGATCCTGCAAGATTCCATTCCACAGAAACTCCAGGGCCCTGAAGGCAGTGGGGTGAGGGCAGCCTAAGCAGGGAGAGGCAGGTCCCTGGAGGCCAAGAGCTCTGCAAAGGAAGCCTACTGCCCTGTTGAGGCGTTCTACTCCAGATTCACATATTCTGTTACCGTACACCAAAGACAGGAGATTGTAAAACGGCGGCAATATGTTTTATTTGTCTTACTAGTTGCTGTTTGGTAGACTACACTGTAACCATCAGTCTTCACCATGTCAAGATAAAATTCCCTTGCAGCCTGTCTTTCTCCTAACATGGCCTTACACAGTATGCACATAAACTACAAAGCCCTTCTACTTGAAAGAAGCTTAAAAGGAATCCTGAATGACTCCAGGCTTAACAACAGGAACAAGGGAGAACAACAAAACCAAAAGCTATGCTGAGCTTGCGTAGTTTACAGAAGGATTAGCTATTCACCTTCCTCCGTGATCAGACTGCTCCGACCCAGCAGCTTCCTAAGTAATGAAAATGGCATATGAACTAGACTGGGAGTGCACAACATTTCAATCCATCTGTTTTTATCAAGTTAAAAGCCAGTCATCAAGAGAGCAGGGCAGTGACTTGTAAACATCCCCAGACCCGGGTCCTATTTACCAGCACCTAATAAACAGCTGCCTACAGAAGGGCCCCAAGCCCTTCCACCACCTAAGACACTGTTCTTTGGGAAATGTGACTTATTAACCAGTTATTTTAGCAGTTTTACCAAAGAGCCTCATGTTTATCTGTGAGATAAAGAAAATTTACATAAAATTAAGGTCGCCTCTCAACACAGGTCCCTAAAAAAGAGAAACTCTACTTGTTTAGTTTCTAGATGAAGAAAGTATCTTTTTATAGAAGTATTCATGAATGAATCAATTAAAAATCTTCGTATCATTTCATTAGTGGACAACAAGGAGTAAGAGTGGTTTACGTATTGATATTTAGCAACTATAAATCATTCTAAAGAAGGCAGAATGTTCTAGAACATAATTAGTATTAAATACAATTCAAGCAATAAGCGCAACAACCACCTTGAGACATTCCAAGATTAATGTCACTGCAGGACTTGCAGTGACATCAGCAAGAACTGCTGCTGCTTCTTATTTCTTCTACACACAGTTAGTGGAAAGTTTCATTGCAAATCAATCTTATGAACTCACCTTGATACTGTAATTTTTTTTAAAAGGCAGGGAGGGGCGACCCCAGCAATAATACTCAAACTACTCACAGCTGCTGAGATCATGTTTCTGTTGAACTGTGAGGGACACAGACAATCTAGAAGGCACGGAGAAGAAAAACAGTGTGACCTCCCTTAAGAAATAATATCAAAAGGAAAATAGAAGGGCGAATATGAAATTGGAAAATTACTGTACTATTTCTGAGCGAGCTACTGCATGTCAAGCACCATGCAGGATTATAGGAATAATTTTAACTCAATACTCACAATGATCCCAAGATGTACAGGTCATTATCACATTTTCAGATCAGGAAACCAATGAAAGTGAAGTCATGTGTCCCTGGGCACAGTCAGTCTGATTCTGAGGCCCATGCTCTCCCTTCACATATGACACCAGCCCTGGGACTGTCTAGCTGAGGAATGGCTGGAGGGCTACCTTCAAATCTGGGAAGCATGTGGGAGCAGTGGACACAGCAACAGGTCTCATAGGCCCCAAGACACACACACAAATGTACGGCTGGGTAGAAACGCCTTGTGTTCATACCACTCTGTTACAACAACAAACCATCAGACTTGCAAACTACACACAAGCAAGTCCAAAGAAATTCACACACCAGTAATTTGCTGATAATTTTTACAGTCTGGCAAAATCTACATCACATAATTTGTTTGGTGAAAACCAAAAAGCACTCCTGCTGCTATGCACTCACTGGAGGCAGCACCTGCAGGACTGGGAGGGAGGGAGGGAGGGAGGGCCCAGAGAGGACTCTCTGTGTGGCCACTTCTTTCTATTTTGCCTACTCTGAAATCCTTCTCCATTACCACTTGACAAATGCATCATTTACATGTTAATTCCACCTCTCTTATTTGCTCATTAATCAAGGACGAGCAAAATGGCACTTCTTGTCACTTGGGACTGCAGTAAATGCAAACACAAACCTAAGCACTGACATGAAGTGAGTGTTTGGTGGCCAGAGGGTCATCCTACAAACAAGTGTTTCTGAGTGACATGATGTGATGTTTGGGATTTGTTATAAAATACTCCAGGGGAAAAATTAGAGAAAAACAAGATTGGCAAAATCTGATAAAAACTGAAGCTGGGTGATGGCTATCTGTGTGTTGATGGTATTATTCTCTCTACTTCTGTATATTCTCACAATTTCCCACAAGAAAGGTGGTTCCCAGATTACCCAAAATGTGCTTGAACCAATTTTTTTTGAAACAGCGTTTCGCTCTTCTTGCCCATTGGAGTGCAATGGTGTGATCTCAGCTCACCAAAACCTCTGCCTCCCAGGTTCATGCAATTCTCCTGCCTCAGCCTCCCAACTAGCTGAGATTACAGGCATGGGCCACCATGCCCGACTAATTTCTATTTTTAGTAGAGATAGGGTTTCTCCATGTTGGTCAGTCTAGTCTTCAACTCCTGACCTCAGGTGATCGCCCACCTCAGCCTCCCAAAGTGCTGAGACTACAGGCATGAGCCACCGCACCCAGTCCCTGAACCAATTTTTTACATCAATAAGATGAATAATTTTTAATATTTACTACTAACAAAGGTTTCAAGACCAGAAATCGAGTTGTCGAAGTGACCACTGTATAGTATCCAAATTACGTAAATTTTTTAAATCACATGAATATCAAATTCAACTTTAGCTTTTTATTAAACTATATAACAAGTATCATTTTGATTGGCAGTGACTATTTTTTTTTAACGCTGTCCTTTGTATTTCTTTTTCCATCAAAACTATCAAGACCAAAAGCTGATTGCTGTCAGCCACAGGCAGCCCTGTTAGGAAGGTGTGTGGCTGCCTTTCCCACTGGTGTCAACCTACATAGGTTAAGGGTGGCGTGAACCACGTGCTGTGTTAAATATATTCCATTTACCTTGACCCTTGAAACCCATTACACTGTTACTGACCATCTTACATCACTCTGTTGTAACATGCTCATTAAGGCTACTATCTAGCCTAGCCCGTATTATGGCCGAGTTTTCTCTCACATGTCCTCATCTAGTCTCTTAAGAAACACCTCCTCTCCTTCTACCATGGCCACCACTGAGCCCCTTCAGACACGTGAGGACTTAACCTTTCCTCATAGAGAGGCACCCCTCCAACCTGCAACACACACCAAATCTCCTATTCCAGGCATGACTGTATCCTTAGATTACATCAGAGCGGTATTATATTATCCAGAATATAACTGGAACAATTAAATAGAGATATTAATTGGTGTGATCTGGCTCTGTGTCCCCATCCAAATCTCATATTGAACTGGAATCCCCAATGTTGGAGGAGGGCCTGGTGGGAGGTGACTGGATCATGGGGGCAGTTTCTAATGGTTTAGCACCATCCCCCTCCTGCTGTCCCATGATGGAGTTCTCATGAGATCTGGCTATTTAAAAGTGTGTGTGGCACCTGCTCCCCTACCCCAACCCTCTTCCTCCTGCTCCAACCAAGTGAAGATGTGCCTGCTTCTCCTTTGCCTTTTGCCATGATCGTAAGTTTCCTGAGGCCTCCCCAGCCATTTAAACCACTTTTCTTTATAAATTGTCCAATCTCAAGAATTTTTTTTTTTTTGAGATGGAGTCTCACTCTGTTGCCCAGGCTAGAGTGCAGTGGTGCAATCTTGGCTCACTGCAACATCTGCCTCCTGGGTTCAAGCAATTCTCCTGCCTCAGCCTCCTGAGCAGCTGAATTACAGGCGCGTGCTACCACACTGGCTAATTTTTGTATTTTTAGTAGAGATGGGGTTTCACCATGTTGGTCAGACTGGTCTTGAACTCCTGACCTTGTGATCTGTCCACCTCAGCCTCCCAAAGTGCTGGGATTACAGGCGTGAGCCACCTCGCCCAGCCAAGCATTTCTTTATAGCAGTGTGAGAAGGAACTAATACATTAATACAGGGAGGAAATTTCCTCTACCAGTTGTCAGCTAGATCTACAAAACTTGAGTAATATATTTCCAGAGCAGAAACAGATTCTAAATTCCTCAAGAATACACACAAGCCAACTCCTAGTAACTCAACTCCCCACTTGAGGACTCTCCAGAAAACACAACATTGCTTGTTCTTGGGTGTTCTTTGGCATCTATGCTAAAAATCCCCATTATTAATGGAGTCTTAATTTTGATAGAGATTCCCAAATCTATGCCCAACATATTAGCTAACAAGGATGTTTAATGCCCCACAAACTTCATGCTACATATCAACAGATTAAAGAACTCATGTTCGCCAAGAAGGTAGAATGCATTATCAAAAGCAGCACAGCATCCAATTCTGATCACCCAGCCCTTGGGTGTCATGGTATTATAATCATCACTGATGGCTTTCTTTCTAACTCAGGCACCACATCCTAAAATCCCAGCTAAGTATCCCAGATCCACTGTCAACACACAAAGCTCTTCACAAAAAAATATGCCTACCTTCATGTCCCTGTTCCCCAAAATGTTTTACATGAGACAATAATAGTCACAAAATGGTAATAAGGAGAAAGAAAATGGTTTTCATTTTATACTACTTTGCCTGGAATTCAGGCTACCATTTAGCTGATTTCTAATGAATATAGCGTCACATCTCTTGTAGCTGTGACATCAGTGACAAGCACAGGCAACGCAGAACTTACCTGGGAATACAGGCTAGATAGGAAATGAGTCTCCTGAGATCCTCCTGTCGTATTCTGTCATGATTGCTGCGCGCTGGAAATGTTAAAATGGGACCTCCACGTTTATCTCTACCACCTAAAAAACAAACATCAGGAACACACTTAGAAGCAAGATAAGACAAAGTCCAATGTCATCATCCATTCACTCTGTCAAAATTACTCCTAAAGCAACTGCACAAATGTGCAAAAGGCAGGAGTCCTTGGTTTGATCTGAGGCACAGTAAGGACATTTCACCACTTCAGAGGATTTGGAAAAAAATCTCTGCGTTTTATAGGCCACATGAAAGGTTCTATATATGGCCTTGTCTTTTTCTTCCCATGTTTTGGAAAAAAACTCGTTTCTGTAGTTTTTATGTTTTAGACAGAAAAAAAAAAGTTGTCAGGACCATGTGTTTCATTCACTCTCCTGAGCAACCACCTCCCTCACTCCTGCCCTCTGTCACTCTCCCCACATTCTTGCCCATCACCCTGCTTTCCAAGCTCTTTCTTTCCTACCAACCAAATGGGTCTAAGTCTTGAAAGGAAAGCGAAAGGAACATTCTCCAAACTATGCTGATGATGACTTTATAATCTGGAACGGATGGCATCTGACCCTCACCGGTCAGGTTTTGCCAATCTCTCACAAGGAACCATACACGTGCACATGGGAGATGGCCACATGATAATTTTAAAGCAAACTTAGTTAATCAGCTTAAGGATTTTAGAAAAATTCTATCACACACTGAGAGTAAAAATCTCAAGAGTATGTGACTTTGACAGCCAGGCAGGCAGAAGGATTTCTTGTTAACATATACAATCCTAATCAAGTCAGCTTGTTATTACTAAATGCTCGTGGTAAAATTGTCACATTTATTTTACTACTTCTATCAGGGTTGTAAGGAAAATAGAGAAAGAAAATGTAGCCTTTTCAAGTGGAGCCTTCATTTAACTTTAGATCTCTGATGATCTCTCTTCAGGAGACCTCAAAATTCAAGTGTCAATGCAAAACTCTTCATTATTTTCTGTGCACCAAAAATCATCAGCAGAGGTAAAATTAGAAAGTAAGCAAGCAAATAAAAGAAAAAAAGATTCTTTCCTTTTAGAAAAGCCAAAAAACATACAGCAGATGATAATTTAAAAATATATTTAACCAATATGATTTTCATAATTTCCTAGGACTTACATACTCATTCTAAATAATGATGAAACTTCACTTTGATTGGGAATACTTAAAGCAATTCACATGTACTGTTCAGTCATGTAATCTAGAAAAGCCTTAAATTATTTCTAAATCCAATAATTTATGTATTATATGGTAACAACAATCATAGTGACCAATAGATCCGGGTAGGGTACCATGTGCTCTACATACACATTCTGATGTGATTTTACAATGACCCTGTTGAAGTTTTATCTTTCCAGTCTTATAAAGATACTGAGGCTCCAAAAGCTTAAATAAAGAGGAAGGAACTATGCAACATTGTTTGTCATTGCTAGGTCTTTGCCCAGACAAAAAATGTATATGATCTTGTGAACTACTGGCTTTAGTTCTTTTTTAAAGTAGTAAAAATGTCATAAGGATAACTAAATATGGGTTCCTGGGCCTTTGTGGGGGCTAACATTTATGAATGAAAAGTACGATTGAAAGTGAGAAGCAGTACTGTTCACTACCAAATGCTCTTCTAAAACATCTGATATGATTTTTAGGGTAATATCAATAGCTCTAATTTTTTGGAATTCCTCTTATCCCCAAGATAAGACAGATAACAATTTCAATATTTTTCATTTCCCACTATCTTTCCTTCTTTTCAAAAGAGTCAATCTCCTTGATCGAAATTATCATAGATCAACACATATTATAGAAACTTGAATTACTTAAAAAACAGTACATGTTATTTGAATTAAAACATTCCCCTCACTTTTGGTAAAAAGAAAGCTAGCATCTAACATTTTTTCTGGACCATGACTCTGAATTGTTAATAGGTGTTTGAAATGCAGCATAATGTTTGATTCCATAGGGACCCACGTTACACTCTCCTCCTGCCTGGGTTACCATACCTCACAAGTCAAGCAAGGCATGCTCCACCACAGGTGTGAGAAGCAGAATCCAAAATCTGCCAATCTAAGAAAGTTGCATGGGAAGTTAGCCAGGTGTGCACAATGCATGCAGGGCCATTCTGATACCCCAGAACTGAGAACTAAAGGCAAGTGTATGCAGAAGTTTTGACGGTCTCTACTGTACTTTTCCAACTTTCAACTACAAAGATTTCACCCAGGCTGGTAGCACTGGCAAGCAGTATCCTAAGACTTGCATGCAAGTTCATCCACTTAGGCTCTCATTCATGTCCTAAGAAAAGCTTATACACACCTGAATCCGAATTCTAAGATAGAGGAAAATTTTTCCTTTTCCTAAAGAACTTCAGAAAATTCACTGGGATATTTTTACAACTTTATCAAAAATCATTTATGAAGTAAGAATCTTTTCACATGCTCATCTGTCTGCTAAGGGTGCACCTTCCAACAGATGGTGTAACACAGTTAACAATCACTTTCTGCTGACCCCTCCCCAGGGAGGTATGAAGAAAAAAATCTTAGAAGGGATGAAGTATAGTTCAGAGGAACATGGTTGTTGAACCTCAAGGAGTTTAAAATCAACTACACAGGTGTCTGTTTAACTTATATTCCCCAAGATTTAGGTTAGTTTCCAATATCACAGGAAGTACCCAAATGAAAATAGCATCTGGGTATAAAGCAGAAAAGTCACAAGCACAAAGTTCTGTTCCTGTTACCAAACTAACAAAAATAACAGCACTGCAGCTCATAAAACTTCACCTATTGGATACAATCACGTGTGTGTGGTATCAACCCTAAGCCACAGATGTCGGCCTCATTTTATAGATGGGAAAGTCAGTGCCTTGGTTTCTACAATGAAATAAAAAAGACAGGAAATGCTGCCAGCATCACGGGATGTCTACGTATGGAATCTTTTCATATCTGTAACAAAGAACAACAGCTCATTAAGAATTATCTGTTTATCCAAATGCTGCCTTTGTCAAAAAGAAAAAAAAAAACAAAACGTTTTTGTTCATAATGATGCCATTTTCTTTTTAGTTCACATAAACCCGCCTCCTTTCCTATACCCAATCTTATTTCTCAAAGGCACTTCGTACCTTCTAGGAAATGATACAATTTACATATTATTTTTGTCTGTCTCCTCCACTAGAACATAAGCTCCAGGAGGGCAGGCATTTTTGTTTCATTTGCTCATTTAAGAATACACAACACTCTCCATGCCCCGTGAGACTAGCACCCAACAAACATTTGCTGAAGGGATCCTTTTTCCATATTCCACACAACATTAACTAAAAATGCCTCCTATGAGATAATAGTTAACAGAAAAGCCTGATGGATATTCCTATGGATGCTAAGGGAACTGAGGTTTATTTTAATAACAGAAGGAAGGTTGAAAGGGTCCTACTCTATAGCTATACATGACTGTGTGACGCTTATTTCCTTAAACCCAGGGACCTCCTTTCCCTCTCCTTAAAATTCCAGGAGACTTGGTCTGTTGAACAATGTGGCCCAGGATGACCACAGAAATAGCTAGATTCACAATCACCTCTTTCTCTTTAAATGAATTAGAAGCTCACCTTTCACTTATTTAGAAAGAACTTGCAAGAAAGGCATACTTGCTTTGAGGAGTAAAACATAGATTTCAATAAACGGACTGTATTTTTCTCACCATAGCCCTTGTTTCAATTTCTGGATTAGAACACCACTGAAAACTATTCTTCAGCTGCTGTCCAATCTCCTCATCTCAACTCTCAAGTAACAGTCTAACTCACACTGACCATAAAAAGCAGTCTTTGCCAAGGAAATCTCTGAAAGACATAGTTTATAAAAGAGAGAAACTATGGCTAACGTCTATTCAGTGTGCCATCAAATGATACAACTCTGTTAAAAGGATGCCCAGTGGGCTCCTGCTGTAACAGCAGCCAAGGCGAGTGCCTCGCCTGCTCTGCTCCTTCCAGGCTCACCTCTTGCTGCCTGGTCCTGAGAAGCAGAAACTGGCTCATGGAGAGGACTCAGCAGCCTGCAAGAAAAGTGTCGCCAGTTCCTGCCTTCTCAGTCAGTCCCTGCCTGCTCCCACTATGCCAGATGCTAACAAGAATATTCAAAAAATACATATATACACATACATATATAAATATCTGTGCAATGTACAAAGTAATACAGAACTGTAAAGAGAAATGAGAACTCTATTATGTGCTGCTATATACTGATCTCCAGAATATTCTTTGAAATACAAGAAGCAAAGAATAGAAAATGAGGCATATTACATTCCTGTTTATCTTAGGGAGAAGATGAAAACAGATGGAAAGATCAATAGAATTGCCCCGCCACTGCTGAGATGGAGTTTCGCTCTTGTTGCCCAGGCTGGAGTGCAATGGCATGATCTCGGCTCACTGCAACCTCCACCTCTCGGGTTCAAGCGATTCTCCTGCCTCAGCCTCCCAAGTAGCTGGGATTACAGATGTGGGCCACCATGCCCAGCTAATTTTGTACCTTCAGTAGAGACGCGGTTTCTCCATGTTGGTCAGGCTAGTCTTTAACTCTCGACCTCAGGTGATCCACCCCCCTCAGCCTCCCAAAGTGCTGGGATTACAACAGGTGTGAGCCACCACATCTGGCCACTCATATTTTAAAAGCAGAAAGATTAAACTAAAAACTTAAAAAAAAAAAAGTTTTCCTATAAGGAGGCACAGGGTAGAGAAGCCAAAAACAAAAACTAGATTTTTTTTTTTAGCCAGATCTTAACTTTTAACTATTCTTTAGTTATTACTGTGGAATTATGCACAAATTATACTTAAAATTGAAGCAAATTGGAGTTTTTAAGCCTTACAAATGTAAAGCAAAATAAAATGATTCCAGGTTTCAAGTTGGTGGCATACCCACATGGAGAGGAACTAGTTTGTGGAGAGGAACTAATTCAGTCATAGCTCTGTAGACTCCTAGTGGCATACACCCTCAGGACCAAGACTACAAGAAGAATGCCAAACTACATTTGGTAGTCACATACTGTGTTAATATCATTAGTGTTAAAAATAAGTAGGTAATTATGTCTAAGAAGGTAGGAACATTTTTAGATGAAGGAAACAGATATCCACAATATACAATCAAAAAAGTAAAATGAAATATCTATAATCCTAAATTTGAACTGTGAATTTTAATATAAAGTCATGATATCATTTCTCATTAAAATGTGTGTCTGTTTTCCCTCTAGATTTGTCCACTAAAGAGACACAGAAACAACCACCCACCCAGTGGATATCCCTAGCAACCTGTACTGTTTCTCACTAAAAGGAACCAAGACTCTTTAGAGAAATGGCTGATTCCACATCTGAGGCAAGAATTATACAAGATGCTCCTGAAACATCTTGTCACATGAGCAAACAAAACTTAGGAGCCAATCTGAAGAGGCTCCCATTGAACAAAGATGGGACAATTTTAGCTTCATAAGAGAGAAAATGTGCAATAAATCAAAACATTATATATATTAAAAATCATGCATTTGAAATAAGTCTTTATCAGGGGGGGAAAAAAAAAAAAACAATGCTCCTTACAAGAAGCAATCACTTATCCTACTTCTCCCATATGAACTCTTTCTCAGGGCGGTGAAGTAAGTGGTGATGGGACATCTCTCTTTATGGAATATCCAAGTTAATAAATGAAAAATAAAGGACATAAGTAGAATATCACTATTTTGCAAATCTTAAAAAAATAGTAGATCTAAGCAACAATCATCAATGAATACCATAAAAACGAGACAAGACTCTCCCAATAAAACTCCCTATAAAACTAAACAATCACACCCATTAAGTATTTTTGCTCCTTTTCCTCCCAAATCAAAGCTCACTCTAATCAAGCCTCAAGACCTAACTCCAAGTTTGCAGGAAATATGGGGGAAGTGAAACATGTTAGATGATCACCCAGGGAAACAACCAGCAAAAACCTAGAACACAGGAAAATCCACAGGAAAACACCTGGATTCCTCACCTCCTAAAACATCAGGAGTTAAGACACAAAGAACCTACAGGTTAAAAGAGACTCATCAACAGGCAAGGCACGGTGGCTCATGCCTGTAATCCCAGCACTTTGGGAGGCCGAGGTGGGCAGATCATAAGGTCAAGAGATTGAGACCATCCTGGCCAACATGGTGAAACCCCATCTCCACTAAAAATACAAAAATTAGCTGGGCCATTCCATTCCATTTTTAGGTTGGTTACTGGTATTGCAGGGATTTTTTTATAACACTTTTTAAGAGATATATACTAAATATTTATAAATAATATCTGGAATTTACTTCAGAACTATCCAGAGTGAAGAGTAAGTGGAAACATAGATGAAATAAGATTGTCTAAGTAGTCTGCGAGTTCATGGAAATTTGTTATATTATTTTCTTTCCTTTCGATGTTAAAATGTTCCATAATAAACAGAAAGGAATGTGTTCTTAATTCTGGTGGTTGTGAGATTTTCTAAGGCTCAAACCCTAGTGGCATAGGAACCACACTAATAGCATTATACATAAGATGCCATTATACGCAAACTCCATTCAATATAAACTACAGGGCACTGTTACAATGTTCCTGGTCTTGTGAGGACTGAATCCTCCAGGGGCAGAAGGGAAATGCTGTGTCCTCTCATGGCTGAAGGGCAAGGGTAAAGCCTCTTTACAGGGGCTTTCATCCCACACAAGGGAGGAGCCCTCATGGCCTAATTGCCCCTTAATGCCTAATGGCATTAAGAGGTCCCACCTCTTAATGCCATCACATTGGAAACATCTGAACTTTGAAGGTGATCCATTCAAACATGGCACTGTCCTCTGACTTCAAACACAAAGTTAGGTAAGACATTTAACCTGAGTTCATCCTAAATGGAGGAAGTAGTACGTTCTATCTTACTTAAGTGCAATGAGCATTACTTTTTAGAAGACCTAGAGACTAAGGATCAGAAATATTCCAGTTCAAAAAATTATCACTGGTTTTTTAGAGATCTTCACCTAATAAGTATCTTTTGAAATCACTCATTTTTTGACCTACTTTTACAAAGCCCTTGCCATTTTACTTTGATTTAATTACTAAAAGCCATTAACATAGAGAGTTTTTACAAAGGTACCATGTTTCCTAGTATTTTTTAAAATGGCATCAGAGCAGAGAGTAGATCAACTATTGCCAAGGCTGGAGGCTTGGGGTGGATATGGGGTTCTTGGGAGGTGATGAAAATGTTCTGGAATTACTGGTGATGGTTGCACAACCTGGTGGTACACTAAAATCCACTGAATCACACATTTTAGGAAGGTGGATTTTAAGGTATGTGAGATTTCAATAAAAAAGAAACAGAAAAAACTGAGTTAGAGATGAATTTTATTTTGGAAAGTTTACTCACTCTTTGTAACTTTTCAAAAAATATAATACAACACAAGTACTCAATTTCTACTTAATTTTATGGGTTTCTTTTTCCCCTTCCTAAAGGAGATAACGATAAGCCTAAAACAAAGAGCAGTGAGCTCATGCTAATACAGCTTTGCCAGTTCCGGTCATAAATTAGGTATACTGTAAAAGTGTGGTGGCATCTACTAAGGTCATTTTGCTAATGCTGCTGGAAGCTCTACCATCGCTAATACTTTAGTTCCTACTAACTTGTCGTAAAAGCAAAACTTCCCACCCCACCAAAGATACCCAACTTTATTTAACTCTGCAGAATTTAAGGTTTTATTAAACATTTAAGACAAACTCTGAAAGACTGCCAATTTTATTTCTTTGATTAGTTAAAAGATAAAGAGTTTAGTGTTGACCGTAAACTATGTAAAAATGCCACCTGATAATATATTCTATATTAACTGCCTAATAAAAGCATGAATACAAATAAAACCCACCAATCTTAACCTTCCACCTTTCTTCACATGTCTATCTCCACATGCCGATGGAAGACGAAACTGAAACAAGACGTTCAGAAACACAAGAGGGGTCAGAGGGAGCAGGCGCTGTTATCACAGACCCAGACTTTAAAAATTAAAAACTGATAAACACACGGACGTGGCTTTACGCCTTCCTTACAGATATCTCTAATTTTTATAAGTAGAGTCTTTTAGTTACATTAACTGTAACATCTGTTTGTAAACTACAAAATCAGGGATTCACAAAGCTGGTATGTTCACAAGGTTCACTCCGTCCTCACAATGCAGTTTATCAGTGAATGATTAGAGAAGAGCAAACAAACGCTACTTTTAAGACGCAGTGTATCGTAAGCCAGGAATTTTTCACCGTGTATTTCCAACAACTTAAAGCACCTTCTTTTAATGAACTTCTTACACTCTTCTGTGAACCTTCCAAATACATAATTTACTCCCACCAAATCAAACCATATTAACAGGGGCCAAGAAATACTACTGGACATGAAGCAAAGCAAGATTAGCAAAAACACCATAGGAAGCTCCATCTTAAATATATAGCAGTATCACATGTCCAGAGGACACCCAAAACTTATAAAAGCAGATAGCAGTGTTACAAATTGAAAATAAATGTGTTCAAGAGGATACATCAGATCAGCATAGAATGCCTATTCGAGAAAGATAAAAGTTTTCAAGGGAAATTCATCTAAAAGCAGCATGTGACAATCTACAGATGTACTTTTTGACAGAGCAGAAAAATGTTGCAAATCTTTGTTTTGTAACAAGTGAACTGGTATCCAACAGGTATAATACCCAATGGCTGTTCTGTTCATATGGGAGGGAGACCCCAAGAAGACAGTCCAAGGAGGCCTAACGCTGACTGTCTATGTGCAGAAGAGAGGGGCCCCAACACCCAAGGGACTGGCCCAGAGTCTGTCTGCGGGCGGGCCAGAGCCTAAAAAGACTGGGTCTGCAGGGAAATGAACTCAGCTGGCAGAAATCACCAGGGCTTTATGGCCGACAACATGGGTCCTAGTTACTCCATGACCAGAGAGCCACAAAGGAGCAGATCTCAAGGAGAAGCAGGCTTCCCTGCCTCCCAAAAGACAAGGCAACAGAGGTAGCTACAGAGTACAAGAAACAAAAGTGAGAAATTCAGGACCCATCTACATACCATCCCATTCCCACCACTTTTGCTGAAATGATTAGATTTTTAAAATCAGTTGTTTTACTTAATTGTTTGGGGCAGTAACGGCCAAATTTTTGTTGAATGGCAGCAACAAATGTATTTTGATCACCAACCCTAACTGACTTATCATGTGCCTCCCAGCTGGAAGAAAATGCTTTGGGCACTAATTTCTCAGGAACAGTGCAACAAGAACAAAGCAGTTAAAAATCGACAGAAATGCCAATGGTTTTACATGTTGTGGCAGGTGAGTTCGTTTAGGACGTCAGACTCTGAAACTGTGTCAGAGCAGCTGGATAAAGCAGAGTTGAAAGTTAAAACTTTACCTGAAAGGTATGCAACTTTTTCCTTCAAAATTGGCAAAACATCCATAGCTTTCATTTCATCGTTTTTTCGAAACCCTGAAATACAGAAGGAGAAAATAAAATTACTAGGTTGCTTGAGTGACAGTTAATTCCTTAACCATTCTATCCAATGCCAACACAGCAGCTTTATCCACAGCCATTAAATCAACTTAAGAAACATCATCATAGAACAACATTTAAATTCCATGAAGAACAGTCTGTGATCACAAAACTATCTTCTATTTGAATGTTGAATAACGATTTGCACACAGACCAAGAGGCTCATGCCCCCAAAAGGCTCTCAGCGATTTCTAGCAATAACAGTTTTGTCTCAGAAAGAGATAGGATATGAAATCAGTCCAGATTATTTACCAAATCTTCATTTTTACGTAGATTAACACAGACACCAGCAAAGAAAACAGCAACACTGCTTTATAAAAATTGCTGTTTGTGACATCCTAAAACCTCTAGGGGGAGCTCAATCCCTCATTCTGTCAGACTTCAGGGTCTGGTTAAAAATACACAGTGGCAAGGCGGAGAGAGGGGATTATAAATAGCTGGGGCCTGGCTCTCTCCTTCCAGGCTTTCTGGGTCATGCCCCCTGGAGGAATGTCAATGGCTAATGTGGTCATATGGCCCAGTGCCACTCCAGCTTCAGAGGTGGCCAAGGTCCCTCTTCTCACCAAAAACCAACTCTACCCCTGTTCTCAATATCTTAGAAGACCCCGTGGGAAAACTGCAGAAAAGAAGCATGTAATAGGCAATTTAGGCCAAAATCCATCTAAGCAAAAGGAATTCTTGCAGACCAAAAATATCTGGCCCAGCTCACTAGGATGAATACCTACATGGGAATTTGGGGTCCAAAATGTCCACACTCATCATACTCACTCAGGATATTTCTCTTGGAGCTCTCTAATAGAGGTAATCTAGGTTCAGGGATGCCTACCAAAACTAGTAACTGTAATTGTTAGCAGAACAATCTCTAGAAAAAAAACAAAAGACCCCTTTCCCTTCCTCATTTTTTGTTTGTTTTTGCCAAAATAGTACAAGAAAAGCATTGCAAATGCTAGCGTGGCAATCCAACCACAGCAAGATACAGACTTGGAATTAGGAGGCAAGGAAAGTACTGAAGTGAAGGAATGAACATTTCACTTTTGGTGTCCTGAGCCGCAAGCCCTGCTACAGGCAACAATTATAAAAAAACGAGTCTGTCCAGGCACTGGAGAATGACAAAGGTTAGGAGAGACAGCTGGAAAGGGAAATGACCCTGGGTACACATCCTATCATTAGGGCTGTTAGCCTGAGGGCAGGGCCCCAACTAAGCAATGTGGAGCTTTTAAAACAAGAACCAGGTGAGTTCCAAGCAGCTCTGCTAAGGATTAAAGATCAAAATCAAACTTTGAGCTGCTACCCACTGCAGACACGGAGAATGTGTAGTGCAGGCCCAGCCAAATTAGTTGCCTGATAAAGCAGGCAAACAAGCAGCATCAAAATCGATACCTTAGGGAGGAATACAGCAGAATTAAGTCTGTACAACATATCATTCTTAGAAACAAAGAATAAATCAATGGTGTGATCCGATTTCTTAATGTAAATTGTTCCTGCCTATAGAACACTTACATGTGTATAATGAACTCAATTTAATAAGATTTAACTATGACACTGACAATCACCACAGACTTCACAGCAAACACATCCAGTTGAGGACCACGGGGTCCTAGGGAGGCTGCATGGCACTACTCAGCCAGTCACGGGTAAACTCGATCAAGCTGGGGCCTCCACAGCACCAGGCCATTTTCGTTTCCAATGCACCATGCTTTGCACTGGCAACCCACCAAGCTTTGAAAACAGTGGCTATTTATAAAAGGCAAAACATCTGAGCCAAGAGTGCTGCAATTTCATCCTCAGGTTCCTTCAAAACTCTTGAATGGATGCAATCTAGTCAGCAATTCACTGCCAGTCACTGTAACTCACTGAACGTGTCTGCAAAGACTGATTTCATCTGCCGTAGACACAGATGGCACTGGGCAACTGCAATACAAAGAGGACTAAGGCTCCCCAGCAACCCTCAGAGAGACAAGCTGACAAACACCTATAAAACAAGGCAGATTATGGAACGTTCACGGGCAGCACGAAGTGCTATGGGACCTGGGCAAAGGAAGAGGAGACAGATCACATGATAGACTGAAATAACTAGGAAGGAGTAAGCAACAGCTATAGATCCCAATCTACAGGTGTTTGAAAGGAGGATTCCCCTCCTGTTGCTCAGATGAGAAAACGCATGCTTCCTACCATTCCCCCAAGCCCACGCCCAGGCCCATACATGACCTGGCCAGGACACAGCAAAGCCCTCAGAAAAATGTCACTACCTACTGCAGCCCTGGCTCCTACACTACAGAGACAGAGCCCCACCTGTGAGTCACACAGTCATCACCAAGAAGAATGTCCTGATCCCAATGCTGATATCCCAATAGAGGGCTGTGTGACTTGAGTCATCATTCCAAAGCATTTTTGACAATTACTGCTAACTTTCTGAATCACACCTATTTACTGATACCCACAATGGAATGGAAAATGGAAGTGAAAGCTGCCATATTCCAGGCCACCTCACAAGAGGAATGGCATGTTGATTTGAAAACAGGGTGCAGAAAACAGAACTCAATGAATGTCTTAATTTCCTATGTCCCACTATGAGCCACAGACTCACTCCCATGTGACCTTTCGCTTCTCAGAGCTGTAGTTATGTTAACATATCGGTCCCTCAGTTTCTCCCCAAATTAAGGAAGACTCAGTCTTTCTAGATGAAGAAAAACACATGAATTAACGACAAACTGATGTGAAAAGGTGCTGCACTTTTATTGTGATGTATGTACATGCCCACACATAGACCAGAATATAAATTCTAACAAGTTTTACTATATTTTTGTAGAATGTCACTGAAACAGCTATTAATTTCATTTAAACCTTCAGTTAATACTTCTAAAACAGAAAAGAAAATATAAAAAGGGCAGAAATATAAGACTAACCACACAGAGAAACAGAGTTTGTGGTTATTGTGGTGGCTGGTCACTTAGGTATCATTTCAGATCTCATTTCCATTAAAAAACTCACACACACCCCCCCAATAAGCAAAGGACTCAGGAAGCATGTATAAATACTAAAACCAGATTAAATATATCATATGTAACTTTCAATAAAAAGCAGGAAGAACCCAACCATGAAAGTTCCTCAGATCAAAAAGGCAGGCTGTGTTCCATGCCCTGAAGAGCTATTTATAAAAACAGTGTGGGACTATAAAAACATTCTAAGAATTAAAAATAAATGGCTTCTGTGCTAGTCCACGGATTCTAGATTACACGGCAGATAAGACTCAACTCCTAGTGCTTTCTTCATTCATGCATCAGAGGATCTATCTGTGGTTCCCAAACTTACTGAACAACAGCAAATATGTGCTGCCCTCACTGGCCGTCCCCTGGAGGCACACGTTTCTCACCATCACAGAGAGGTTCAGGAACAGCAAAGACCTCCACAGAGAGACCCTGCTGGGATCCCAGACCTCATCTTTGTACCAAAGACCAGGCGTCAGCAACATTTCTACTTCTCAGCACCACCAGGGGGTTTGCCAATGTTACTTAAATAGGCGGAAGGGGTGCTACAAAGAAAACTTTGGTAAAGTTAGGATGAACAGAAAGCCTAGATAAAGACAAGCAACTTGAGAGGAGATAACCAGATGGTAAATGACCAAAATCAGGGGACATTTACTTGTACCTATTTTTTGAATTATATAATTTTTAAGTTACACAGAGCCCACACTAAACTGTGCAGAAAAGACAGCCTGGATTCCTATCACAATTTGAAACACATTTTGCTACTATATGAAATACTGCAACCAATGTGGACCCTAATGAAAAGCTAGAAACAGTGAAACAGGAAGAATGGAGTCAGTCAAGGCTTATCTCCAGGTGCAGAAGATGTTTCCTAGGGGAGTCCTAAAAGGCAGGCAACAAATACCCTTTTGAACCAAGTCTACAATGAGTATGTTCAGAATGTTTACACTAATATTTGTTGACTGCTACTGAGGAAAACAGCCTTGGGTTAAAAATCAGATTTTATAGTTGTCAACTAAATATATATATATAGGTGGTGCTTGACGGTTTTCTTTCTGGTTTCAAGTCAATACACAAAAAACTGCCTTTCCTAAAACAAATCGGAATGTTTAGAGATTTTAATATACTCATTTTAAAATAACTCAACCCCAAGTTTCAGCATACTATTTGCCAAAATTGATTCTGTTACCACCTTTTAAATTACTATTTGGTTCGACAGCATGTCAGTCTGAGCATAAATGTTAAATATGCACTCTCAAATCACTATTCCTTAATAATAAACATTATATTATTCATCAAGTGAATAGTTCTCTCTCTTTCTCTAGATCAGCCAATTTGCCAGAGGACAGGTCTGTTTTGTTCCCTGCTGCATCCTAGACACCTAGGATAGGGCCCGGCAAAGGGCATTCAACAGATGTGGGATGGCTGGGTAGAAAGAGAGAGGAATGGGGAGGCCGAGGCAAATGGATTGCCCGAGTTTAGGAGTTCGAGGCCTGTCTGGGCAACATGGTGAAACCTCACCTCTATTAAAATACCAGGTGTGGTGGCCCCCACCTGTAGGCCCAGCTACTCAAGAGGCTAAGATAGAAGAATCATTTGGACCCGAGAGGCAGAGGCTGCAGTGAGCCAAGATCATGCCACTGCACACCTGGGTGACAGAGTGAGATTCTGTCTCAAAAAAAAAAAAAAAGAAAGAAAGAAAAAGAAAAGAAAGAAAGAAGGATGGATGAATCAATGAATGAACTCAGACAACAAATGAATGTATTTCTCCAGCATCTTGTCCCTGAACCCCTACTCAAGAAGCCCAAAATTCCTTAGTACTTTCTATTTTAGGATTGTGAAATGTAAGTTAAAGTTTAGCCTTCAATCATAGTATGATTTATATTCATAAGATGGAATATTAACTTCTCTGCCCTAACAAGAAATATTCTACAAGTTATCATTCAACAGGGAAATATCTTTCCACTAAATCAATAGTCTGGAACTTCAACTACCTAATGCCCCACTGATCAAATCAATTACTCATCTTTCATCCTGAGACCCTGCAAAGAGGTGCTGCACTGTGACAAATACCTTTCTCAGCTGCTCACTGATGACCGGAATGCTTACTCACTTCGTCACTTCTGTGGCATTAAATTTAAGACAACAATAACAACAAATAGTACAGGAACAACAAGCCTATCTCCAATTTATTTATAATAAAAAGTACCCTAGAAATATTTTCACAAGCAAAAGCTTTTATATAGCCTATCACGTTAAAAATGATATTTTTACGTAAGTGGCAGAAAGATGAATCAAATGAGTGAAACCATGAATCAAATTATTTTTTTAATCCTGTATTTTCCCAGGACTACTGGCAGATACTATAATCTGAAATTTTACATAATCTTCAAATTAAACTAGTCAAATGGGTTCTTCAGTTAAAACTATTAGAAGAAACATGGTTATTCCTTGACCATTTGAGCTGCTGAACAAATAAACTGATGCTGTTATGCACTGGCTATGTCTCCTCCTTTAAAGACAGCCAAGCCCACGAGGCAAACTGTGCTCCTCACCCATACTCAGGGGTTTCATTTGCCTGTCAGCTATTCCAAGTTAGTATTTACTAAAT
Organism: Cacajao melanocephalus; assembly: GCA_963573385.1. Classification (NCBI taxonomy): domain Eukaryota; kingdom Metazoa; phylum Chordata; class Mammalia; order Primates; family Pitheciidae; genus Cacajao; species Cacajao melanocephalus. The sequence goes on from CAUYLG010043768.1 coordinate 75,677, forward strand.
GAGAAAATCATCTGTGGGAAGAGATTGGGGGAAAAAAAAAGAAGAAAAACAATCCTACATACTTATAAAAACACAGGTTGCAGCAACAACAAAAATGTTAATAAATAAGCCAGAATTGTTAAACAACCAGAAAAAAGAAGTTTAAATAGTAAGCTGGACCATCCTGTTAGTACTGGGTCTTGGTGGTAATTACCAAATTTTACTCATCAGTTAATTTAGGGGAAACTTCAAGCGTGCACGCCTCCACACAAAGAGCAGGGTGATAAATCTGCATCAGCGTGGCAGGCGCCGCCCTCGCTGTGCAAGCGCGTGCGCAGAGGGAGGTGACGTCACCCTCTCCGGGCTAGCCACTTGGCTTCGGAGCCCGCAGGATTACACTCTCAGCACACGGAGCGGCAGCGCGTGGCTGCACGGTGTTTGTGCTATCAAGAGTTTTAGCTGTGCACTCATCTAGAAGTGATGCATAGGAAGGAAGCATTTTAACGGGCCTAGATCCTCTCTGAATATGTTAAAGGGTGGGGGGAAGATACAACGTTATAACCCTCACTTTTACTAATATGTGGGAAAAAAATGGAAATATAATACAATGCTTATATAATTTTAAACATATCATTCACAATCCATACTTATAAAATGTATATAAAATGAATTAAGACTTACGTAAAGAATATGGACATGTTCACAGACAAGAGCACACAGGAATACGGATGGGGTTTCCGGGTATAGCACTACAATTTTTACCTATAACCTTTATGGCTATAACTGTCGGACTGGCTAATTTATCCCTTCACATAATTTTAGAAGCAACAGCCTGTAACAGCATACCTCAAAGAAAGAAAGAAGTATATTTTTTATTGACTCAAGGGAGTTAAAGAAATTTCAACTTAAAATAGTTCTGGTTTTTAATATCTTATAAAATAGAAAAGACCACCAACATAACAAAAAAGACCGTAACAAAAAAAAAAGTTTTTTAAACAAATATGTTTTTTTAATGTAAATGAAACAATCTGTGGTGCTCTTAAGGTTTGATGTTTTAATTATGTATTAACTGCGCAATGGAAGTTAATTTAAAAGCACAACTAACGGACCAAAGGAAGGGAATATTTTGATAGTCAAAAAGTAGTAGTATTATAAAAGGGACTCTACTTTTTACAATCTCATAAATCAAAAAAGAAACCATGTGCCCAGATATGCCCTCCATGTTTGCATCCCCAGGGACGAGCAAGAGCTATGCACAGAGAAAATTGATCCTGTTTGCCTAATGCCAGAATGAAGAACACATTCGTCTACCTGTCTGTGCATGTCCATGTAAAGCCTGTCAGGGGATGCCTCTGACTCTGCATTCTGGAACTGGAGTTACCTCACCCTTATCAACATATATACATCCCCTAACCTGTACACACACACACACACACGTCCACATATAGGGTTCTGTGATGCTGACCTGCTCTAAAGACTTGCTTTACAGAAGTGTCTCAGGAAAGCAGTTTAGAAATTTAGTTTACCAAATGAACCAGGGGGATAGAACTGCTACAATATGATCACTGTATCAAGTGGTTTGATGTATATCAAATCAAGAAAGTTGACTGCTAAAAGAAACCCTATTCAATCACTGCATCAGTCTTCTCATGCATTTTAGCCTTCTTACTCTTTTTGAGAAAAAATTCCATGATCCCATGTGTTTTAATGCAGATTACAATCATATTCTGTAAAAGGCTTCAGAAAATAAAGCTATAATTCTACTCCTTTTCCTGTATTATCTTTTTGATTACTACATAAGGAACTGGGACCAGAGAGGGTCTCAACCACAAAGAAGTGATATAAACTAATTATCTGAAAACCTTTCTCAGTGCACATGGACTAGCTCTGCATGGAGTCGGGGTGCTCACATACAAAGTGTAATCTAGAGCCTTTGTTGACCTGAGCCTGTTTGGAAAAGAAGGCAACACATATGAGTGGTCAGTCTTGTGATACAGATATTTAGTATGGAAAAATCGGGGCTAGAAGGATGAGAACAGGAGAAAATGTCCTATCAAATAAAAGATCTGTGCCAAGAGTGGAAGAAGAAGTTCAAAACTGGGCCAACTGGAGAACAGAGAGCACTCCAGCCAGAGCAAGCAGCATCAGTAGACGCAGAGAAACAGAAACACAAAACATTCATGGAAGAGAAGAAAGTGTGGATGGGGGGGGCTTGTGGGTTTTGACTGATAGGTAGGAAACTGTCCATCACTGGAACAAAGAAGTGCCATGATGAAGAAGTACTCACATGCCTATAGGATAGCCACGCCCCCCTGAACGTCCAACCCTGCCTTGTGCTTATCCCCACAAACCTGTTCCCCACAGTGTAGGTCCCAACACAGTACCTGCCCCATAAACCAACCACCTCGTGGCCAAACCAGGAGGCGGGCTTCTCCCTGCCCTCCATCCTCTCTCCCATCCATGAAACAAGGAGTTGTAGAGACTCCACGGTCCCACAAAGCACCCATGTCTCTCTGCCAGCATTGCCCTCATGTGCTATTCCAGCAATCTCCTAATAGATGTTCTTAATTCCCTCGAATCCATTCTGCCACTCTCCCTCGCGTGTTTCTCAAACAAACATCTCATCATTTTACTTTAAAATTCTTCAATGCTTTCTTGGTGCCCTCTACTAAAGTCCCTCATGATCTGATATATGCTGCCTCCATAACCTCACTGGTTCGCCATTTCCCTCTCCCCAGACTCACTCCAGAAACTCCAATCACCTACAGGAAAGCCACTCCTCCCCTTCACCACCAAACATCCACACACATGCCTTCCCCTGCCCTGCTCCCAACACACTCCTCTTTTTCACTGCCCCCATTCTGGAGTCTCCACTGCTTGACTGGACACCCCCGGGGTGCACTCCCACAATCCCCCAAATCCTTATCACACTGTAGAGGAAATATCGAAAGACTTCTTGGTGTCCCCATTAGCAGCTGGGCTCCTAGAGGAAAGGGGCTGCGCTGAGTCCTACCGCAAGGTTTCAGTCTCGCTGAGCAGACTGGCACAGAGTAAGAACTTAACACCCAGCTAGTTACACTTCAAGGTAGCAAACAGGTGGCACTCTACAATTTGTGGTTCTGGGAAGAGTATCCATCTAAGCACAGGGCAATAGTGACAGCTCCAATGCATCCAACTGGCTACAAAAACTCCTTTGAAAAGCTAAAGTTACTCCATTCATTCTCTGTCTAGTATATTTGGTGACTGACTAGTACATAAAATTACATTTACATATATCAATCTATATTTTAAAGGAGAGTAGGGTTTTTAGCTTGAAGTTTTTACAATGTAATTTAAAAGTTATCTGCCCAAAGAAACAAACCAATCTGGGAAGTCTGATGGAAAGAGGAGACTGTGCTTTGGAAGAAGTGAACCGGGAGGCTTGTCGTTCCAGTAGCTCAACAACCAAAGGGAACGCAAGCCTCCAAGGAAGCGGTTTCTAAGCAGGAAACACAGGGCCTCACAGCTCTCCTTCTGTGCAGTCAGTGGGCTTTTCCCCCAAGGATTTCAGTTGACACTGAAATGTTTTCATTGTGAGCTTCTGTAAACAGGCCAAGCATGATGAAAGCAGCAAGCCAAGTCAACGCCACACAACTCAAAGACGAGCATCCCCCTTGGTTCCTTCTCAATGTCAGCCCACACTGCGTCTCAGGTCCCTTAGCCCCAGAAGGCTGGCTGGTGGCAGCCTACTGAGGGCCCACGTGACTCCATTTGCTGCCACATTCACCGAACACAAGCTAAGCCTCTGTGAGGCCTCACAGCACAAACAGTAACTCCTCAGAACATCTGTACTACACTGCCCACAAAATCCTGCCTGGGACTGACTGTGAGTACGAAGGGTACAGAACAAGCACTCTACAGCAGGCAGACCAAGCCAAAGTGTTCCAGGCAGTCTATAAATTTCCAGAAGAAAAAAGAACTGAATTCCCAGCACTGAACCACGATTCAGGTTTAAAATTTGGCTTATTCTAGCTTATCTCCACATGAGTACCCTCTATCCCAGCCTTACCTCCTGCCGACCCTAAAGCTCAAAAGGTTCTGATTCTGAATGAATGTTTCCTCTACAGATAGAGAAAAAGGGGTTTAAGGAGCGGCAGGTACAGGTACTTAGTCGCTGAAGCCACAATCCTCAACCAGGGGCGTTGCTCATCAATAAATGCCTACCAATCCCTCTACTCCAATATTCTGTGCTGATTCATTTTCCATCCCTGGGGAAAACATACACCAAAGTTGAGTGTCTAAACAAGCTATCAATTAATCTGAGTGACCAGTAATTATGTCCAATTTGAAATACAGTATTCAGAGTTATTAAATTACACATATAAAATACCAAAGTCTCTCCTAATGTATTCCACAACATTAAGATACTTTAGGTCCATGCCCGGTGCAAAAATCCTGTTAAATCATCTACTTCTATTAATACATCATATAAAGTAAATGCCACAAACATCAGAATTTTTAACTGAAGGTTTGAAAAGTTATTTCCACTTCAGTAAGCATGGATTTGATTCCAACATGAAACTCAGTAGAAAAATAAATCTTTAATAACATCAAAGAATTTGGCAGAACTTTCTGCCAGTCAGTCCCTTGATAAAGCTTAGAATTGCGTTTAATCACTTGGCATTCATAAAAAACATATTTATGCATGGTACTCTCTTAAACCCCAGAGATTTTTCCCCTAAATGGCATGTTCCTGATTTTAAGAAGCTTATACTCTAAAACAAAACACGTATTAGACTAACCAGTAGCCTTAACTGTGTACTCAGTAAAAAGAGCTGACAGACAAATAAATATGTCTTCCAAAATATATACACTGTTACGTATACAGAGATAGATACTGTTATGATTAATTAGACAAATCCATTTAAAAGTGTTACTTTTCACTGAACTGCTGTATCTATAACTGACACTAAAAGTAAGTCCTTAACATAAAAAGGGTGTTCCAGACCATTCTGAAAGGGCTGGAAACACTTGCTGTAGGGATTAGAAACACAAAGCACATTAGTGAATAATAATATAAGAAATCTGTTCAAAGATTAATACTGTGATGTTCTAATATTAGAAACCCACATTATAGCTCACATATAACTTCCTTGCCTAAGTTACTTGGGTTAATCTACTTTGCTTTGACAGCTCTGTTCCTTTTTCTCTGAATGTAATCTGCAATACATCTGATGCTCTGAAGATTCATCCGATCAGAGGCCAGCCAAGTCCTGCTTTCAGATGTTTATTGACCAGCAGAGGCCAGACAGCCTTGTAGCAGTCTAAGAAACCCAGTAGGAGCAATCCTGTTACTGTTAAGACAACTCGAAAAAAGAAAAACTGTAACTTGTTTTTAGGCTGAATTCAGAATGCAATCTACAGTTAATTTGGAAGTTTTCTTCTAGATCTTTCTATTTGTTGAAAAAAGATTTTACTGCTCAACAAGTACGTCAGCTCGGAGGCCAAGCTGCTGGCTTCGCATCCAAGTAGCAGGGCCCCGCCAACTCTGGTGACGGACAACATAACTGTCCAACTGTCTCAGTATTATACTGATGCTGGCAACCACTGGTTTTTGCTCATATTAACTCAGGTGCTGCGGTCCTGCCCTACACCCCCATTCCCCAAACAGAGAAAAGAATTCTGGTAGATAGACCCCTATCATTTACCCTCCTACTGAATTGCTAATGAGAAAGTTAAGGAATACAGAGGGTTGAGAAAAGGAATGCATCTGCTAATGTAGAAAACAAAGAGAAAAGAGAAATTTATTTCAATTCTTCTCCTCCTACCTCTTTCCCCTCAAATTCCCTTCTGCATACAGACAAAAGCAAGGTTTTTTTAAAAAAATTTTGGTGAAAAATGTGTTTATTAAGCCAAATAATGTAAATATACTGATGGGAAAACAAGTTTTGACACAGAAATAGATTTGCTTTGAGAGACTCACCTCCCTCCTGGCATCTGTATACATATTCAAGCACATCCACTGGTCAAGAGAACGACACAAACACACACGCTAAGGAGGACCGAAGTGACCGTGGGAGGCGTGAGGACCCTCTAGGAGCCAGCGGAGGGAAGCCTCAGGAGGAAACCACTGCCTGGAGACCCAAGTGGGCTTGAGGAAACAAACACCTCACTTGTGGCCTGGTGGCGTCTCCTCCCTTGGATCCTCCCAAGGGAGGCTGCTACTTAGGAAGCCAGCACAGGCTCAGAAGACCGTGCATCAGCGCCTTGGAGCCCACCACGCATCAGGGCTGCAGCCCTCATCTGCTTCTGCAGTCTTGAAATGACGAGGCACAGCTAATCCAGTCATCACAAAAAGTTCCCGAAGAAGCAGCTCCAACTGTGTGACCGGCTCACTCATGATCCACCTGGGCCACTGCTGTGGAGCAGGAGGCTGGAATGGCTAGAGGCAACTGGGCTGGTGCTGGGGACACAGGGCCTCCTCCTGCTTGCTACAGGGAGTGCCTCAATAAATACTGGGAGGTAGAAGGCGAGAGGCAGACTAGGCTCTTCCGCAGTTTTATACCTTTAGACACCTGCCCTGCAGTGCCCAATCTGAGTGGGGTAAGATCCCAACAGACTCCGCAATCCTAATAGACTCTGCAAAGCTGAATGTCTTGTAGGCTAGGGAATGCTTTCCTTTTCCCAGTCTCCTAATTGCTACACTTCTGACAGGACATCTCAGAATCTTAGCTACTAGAAAGCACAGGGAACATCATTTTCCTAATTAAATTCAGTACAGTAATAAAAATGGCAGTGCAGTAAGGACATTTAAAATAAGGTATGTGGCACTCACTCACTGGCCAGCTTTCTGCACCTACAGCTCTCTGCTCTCTCCAGTACCCTGGAGGGAGACCTCAGGGCACCTGCTGCCCCAGGAGCTGGGATCCAGCAGAGGAGATGACACTGGGTTATAAGCAGCCACTTTAAAAGAGAGCTACACACACGGAGGCGAGGCGTGGAGAGGATTCAGGAGCACACTCACTGTGGGGAGAGGCAAAGCTGCACTTCACTGTTCCTGTTCACTAACGTTACAAGTTTTAAGTACATCAGCTGCAAGCCACAATGGTGCCACAACTCAAAACGAAATTTTGTGTCAAGAGTTACTTAGGCTGGGCCTGCTACCTCCCAGGTGGGTGACTGCAGGCAGATATCTAGTCTCTCCATACCTTCGCTTCCTGGTCTGTGAAATGGAGAGCCTGAGAATCACAGCTCACAGAACTCACTGATCAACGCTATTAGTAGCAGTTGTAACAGTATTATAGTGTTAATATCTGAAGCTTATTCTTAGCTGTACAAGTTTGGTAAGTGCTTTAAATAACTGGATTTTGGGAATTTTCGTCCATTTACCTGCAATTACTCTATTCTATAAAGACAGGAATCTTTACTTAAAACTAAAACAACAGACTGAGATATGTAATTATTGTTAAAAGCCACCAACAAATAGACATAGTTTTAAAAAATCAACACAATCATGGTAAATTAGCCTGACTATAAATAATTTCTCCATAACTTCTCCCAGGTGGACTATAAATAAAGGAACTATAAGGCAATAGGAAGTCAGGCCACTCTGTACGATCTTTCTCCAGCCCTGTCTGTCCCCCTTCCCCACCCCACAGGCACCTGGGCAGTCTCAGGGTCCTGCTCACCCTTGCTCCTGGCTGTGGAAAATTGCCAGCCAGAATACCACCAGAAATCGAAACACATGAGCCAAAAAAAATCGCCTGAGCCAACTTCATTTTTTTTTTTTTTTTTTTTTGGAAGAGACTACCACCTCTCTCTCAAATGGTGGCAACAAAAACTTCAATTACCTGAGTCTTCCCTTTCTGCCATCGTGTTACTTCATCTCCATCTTGTGTTGAGAATTCGGTGTTTCCCTTGAAGAATGGAGGTGGGACAGGTGAGAGTGAATGCTATAGCAGCACTTTGCAGCTGGGGCCTGGGCCTTGCTAGTGGTCCCTGGATCTGGTGAAGATGGCTGAGGAAGCCTGTCTTGTGTCCACAGAGCAAAAGGGCGCCTGTGCCCTCACCCAGAAAGCCATGAGTGGACAGCAGGAGGTCACCAGAGGCACAGACAGACCTCCCTCTCCTCCCATCTTTGGCTTCCACCTTTGGGCTCCCTTTTCAACAGGCAGACATCTCTCATTTTAACAGATGATCAAAAATAAACAGGATCTTCCCACTCTACCTTGACACAGAGGCAAACACCACAGTGAACAGTGACTGGACCTAGACAAAGATGCCAGCCTTTGTACACACACTGTCCTTGGCGCCCCACCCTTGGTCCACTATGCTAAAGGCAGAACTCATTCATTTAAAGTGATGAAAAGCCACACTAAGTTTTCCTTCTTCATTCTTGCCAGGCCAGATGGTTTTGTGAAAGCTCACGGTATGACGTCAACTCTGCGACCAAAACACTGTACCACCTTCAAAACCTCCAAGCAGGAGGAGGACGGGTGATTGCCATATAATAGTAAATAACTTCTAAGAGGCCTGATGGTTTTAAATATTCAATTACTCACTTTATGGTAAAACATAAAGGCTTTTAAATCATTTCTCCTAATTCAGCTACTAAAATGAATGCCTTGGCAAAATAGGCCCCAGACTTGAAAGAGAACTGGTGAGACCTGTAAGAAGGTGTATTTATCACATATGTTTGAAACCACACTCAGTTTAAGACCCAGAACACTGACACTACCCTAGAAGCCTTCCCCATGCACCTCCCTCATCAAACCCACCTCCCTGGCTCTAAACATAACTACTATGCAGACTTTCGGCATAATCATTTGATGTAGTTCGGATGTTTTCTTCCCTCCAAATCTCATGTTGAAATGTGACCTCCAATGCTGGAGGTGGGGCCTGGTGGGAGATGTTTGAGTCATGGGGGCAGATCCCTCATGAATGTATTGGTGCTTTGTGAGTTCTCAGTTGGTTCATATGAAACCTGGTTGTTGTTTTTTAAAGAGTGTGGCACCTCCCACTTCTCTCTCTCTCTCTCTTCTCTTTCACCATATGAGATGCTGGCTCCCCCTTGACCTTCAGCCACAAATGGAAGCTTCCTGAGGCCCTCCCCAAAAGCAGATCCTGGCACAGTGCTTCCTACACAGCCTGCAGAACAGTCAGCCAAAATAAATCTCTTTTCCTTAGAAATTACTCCGATATTTCTTTACAGCAATGCAAGAACAGACTCATATACCATTCATTCCTTACTTTTCTTTACAGTTTTGCCATTTATCAACTGAATCTATTTGTATGCAATATATTGCTGTGTTGCCTGTTTTTGTGCTTTACATAAATGTAATTATGCTACAGGCTGAACACCTCTAATCAGAAAATCAGAAATGCTCCAAATTCCTAAATTCTTCCACACCTGACCTCATGTGACAGGTCTCAATCAAAACTTTATGTACAAAATTATTTAAAATATTGTATAAAATTACCTTTAGGCTATGTGTATAAGGTATACATATGAAACATAAATGAATTCTGTGTTTGGTCTTGAGTCCCATCCTCGAGATGTTTCATTTTGTATATATGCAAATATTCCAAAATCCAAAAATATCTGAAATCCCAAACACTTCTGGTGCCCAGTATTTCAGAGAAGGGATGCTAGAACCGTACTTGTGTCCTCCCATGACTTGCCTCCGGTTTGCATGACTCATCTACATTGGTGTGCATGTGGAGTTCTGATACAATTTTACTGTTGCATAGTGTTCCATCTGATGGCTACAACATAAACTTATTTTGGCAATCTTGTAAGTGAACATTTGTTTTGGCTCCCATTTTTGCTATTACAAATAATGCTGCCATGAACAGCCCTGTCCGCTACCCCAGAACCCACTGCCAGTGTGTCTCTAGGCCCAGGGATATGTCGGGATGGAACAGCTGGATTACTGTTTAAGCACTTCCCCAAGTTTATGAGTTAATACCGAACTGTTTTCCCAAACAGTTGTACTCCACTTCCTCTTTAAGGCTTGTATTGTCTGTCAGACCAGTCTGTGTATTTAAGGAGGCAACCATTTGCTACCTTGTACCAAATGAGTTGAAGAAGAATACACAAACAGGCATATTACTGGATGAGAGATTAATCTGAAATCAATTTTGGGTTCTAAACTCTCTGAACTAATAAAAATCGTAAACTAGATTTCCATATTTTGCTTTAAAAATGTGAGACTGAGAGAACAGGATACCCCATTGTTTCCCTTTCTATTTCTATCTCAAATGAATTCCTCTAATAGTTCCTCCTATTTAAGATTCCCTACAAGTAAGCGCCAAAAAGGAACTGCTGGGAAGACCTGCCCATAAACTCAGTCTCCAACCACCAAGTGGTCTGGATTCCAAAACTCTGTTAATAAGACTGCTGTTTCTCAATTTAAAAAATCTATTTTCCCATAGAAATAATGCTACAGGTTGGTATTAGGGTCTGAGAGGAGCCCACCAAAGACGATTTAATAGACACTAACCCACTTATGCTATTGGTGTGGTTGGAGAAGAAACCGGAGGAGGAGGGTGGAGACCAAAAACCTTCCTGCCCTCCTCCTGGGAGGACAGCGCCAAGACCCACGGTAGAAAGGTGGCCTGGCCATCCACAGAAGGCCTCACTTCCTGCGTCCTTTCTTTCCAGGCGCCAAATATGGCACATTGCTGGAATGCACTCCCCAGACAAGGCGATCACGGCTCTCCAGGCAGTGAGCAGTTCCCGAGAGTTTGAGGCCCAAGACTCCTTTACAACTCTTAAAAACTACTGAGGATCCCAAGGAGCTTTGCTTTACGTGGGTTCTATTTATTATTTACTTTACTATTCTGTCCATCTAATATCTAGATATCTTATATGGGTATTTACCGTATTAGAAACTAAATCTGAGAGAAATTTAAAAAATAATTTCTTCAAAGTAATAATAAATTCATTACACATTAACATAAAATACTTTTTTCCAAAAAACAAAAAATCAGAAGGCCAGCACTGTTTCACACTTTTGAGACTCTCTTTAACGTGTGGTTTAAGAGAACACACCTAAACTCTTGCATATGTTTCTGTCTTTGATCTGTTGTGATGTCACATGTCAGGTAGCCTCTGAAAGACTTCAGCATCCATTTTGGAGAGAATGAGAGTGAGAAATAACTAACACTTTATCTGCCAGTGGTGAAAATAGTTTTAACTCAGAATTTCCCTTTAAAGGTCTTAGGGAGCCCAAGGGGGTTCCTGGGACCACACTTTGAGAACCGCTGCTTTAAGGGACTAGTCTTCAAACACCTGTGATCAAGAATCCCATCACTGGCCTGGCACAGTGGTTCATGCCTGTAATCAATCCCAGCACTTCGGGAGGCTGAGGCAGGCAGATCGCCTGAGCTCAGGAGTTCAAGACCAGCTTGGGCAACATGGCAAAACCCTGCCTCTACAGAGTTTCAGCTGGGCGTGGTGGTACGTGCCTGTGGTCCCAGCTACTTAGGAGGCTGAGGCAAGAGGATCACTTGAGCCTAGGAGGCAGAGGTTGCAGTATGCCGAGATCATGCCACTGCATTCCAACCTGGGTGACAGAGCAACAGATGTCTCAAAACTAAATAAATAAATAAAACCCCGTCACTAAAGAATTTCACTACATACCCTCAATCCTAAGGTAGGCATGTACTATACTGTACTAGTATGTAGGTAGTGACACATACCCCTAAGTAAACATTTAAAAATAATAAGCCATAAGTATTTCTTAAAGGATTTTTCTATTTTCTTCCCATACCCAGGAGACCATGGTACACATGGCAAGTCCAGAGCTCCTGTCCTCCTTGAAATCATCATTTCCTTTTCTTGAGCAAAGTTTGTCTTACCTACTGCTGGAGTAACAGTGATATGACCAGAGTCATTTGCATCAGTGGCTAAAAACTGTGCTGATACAGAAGGTATTTCCTTGGTTAAATAAATAGCTAATTGTAATTTTGGGGCCAGGCTACCCCAGTGAGGCAAAATGATAGCAGTGTGCATGGCCGGACCCCAAGTCCAGGAGCCCTGAGTATACAAGCCAGGCTTGCTGGGTCCACCCTGGGGTCAGCGCGCCCATGTTGTGCCTACTTCCGCTCCCCTCGACCGCTCCCCCAGTGAATGGCACCTAGGGAGGCTAGCCGAGGCAAAAAGGCTGCACAACCTTGTCCCTCTGCTCCCCTAGCAGTGAGCTGCAGAAAGCCCGGGGCCAGGCTGCTAGAGAGAGATGATGCCCTCTGGTTTAAAAATAAAAACCTATATTCCTGGTTTATATACAAGTAACCCATTTAAAGGGAGTAATTCAGATCTAGAAAGGTCAGTTTGAAAGGAGATGTCTCAGGAATTGTTTTCATCGTTTCCTGGACTCTCTTGCCATCCTTTGTTGTTTTTAAGAGAAGCAGCAACAGAAACCACAGGTACCATTTTAAAAGGACACAGATGAAGTCCCTCAGGGATACAGGTGAGACCTGTTATAGAATGTGAGTTTGACCTTCTGGGGCATTCCTGCCACTCTGACATCCCGTGGCAGGCCAGTTACAAGGCCTGGCTCTCAGTGGGCACCCAACAGCAAGCATGGTTAAGCAGCCATCCTGAAAATCACCACAAAGGTGGCACACCTGCAGGCAGGGAGTCTGGTGTGGTGGCCAGTTGCTCGGTGAGGCCACAGCTGGAGAGACAGTGAGGGAGGAATCAATGTAAAATTACTGGGAAGGAAAAGCAACTGGATCTATCAACAGACACGGCACGAAGAGGCCTTGACGTATTGAAGTGTCTGCAAACAGTCTTACATAAAAAATGCTTAATTTTTAATGAGACAAAATCTTGAACAAGACACAAAATTACCACGAATGAGTTTACAGTAAGAAAATAACTTTTCCTTTTGTAAACAAGTATAAACAAAGCCAAACTGACTACTTTTTCAATGTCATATTTCACAGCATCTGGTTAAGGAGGTACCACAGCTTGGAAAGGACATTTTTTTAAGTTGTGTCCTTCAAAGCCATTTGGCTCTACTGTCATTTCAAATGTTGGTCAAACGTAGTCACATCCAGGCACCTCTACCTTCAGCCTCCTCTCAGGTTGCAGAGAGGAAACAGATGCAGTCTTTTGCAAATAATCTGTTCCTGATCCCAAGGCTTCTGTTGACACCTGCGTCATCTGTTAATTAAGCCACCTCAACCCTCACACTTTCCCTCTGCAGGTGAATTCAAGGCCCTAACTGTTCCCACCTCCCAGGGTAGCTTTGAGGTGACCAAAACTGCCTGGCAAGGCTGAAGGCTCAATAAACGAAAAGATGCCCCACCTCTTCTCCCCCTACACTTAGTCAGTGCGGAGCCTATGCTGTCTAGAGGAAGAAAGCAGGTGCTTTTCAGAGAGGCTGCCCAGCCTCTGATGCCCCAAGGCTGCAGGTGGCTGTGGAGAGGGAGGAACAGATGCACAGGCCCAGCGCATAGGTGGCAGCACCAACAAGTACTCCTTGCCATCTCCAATTCACTCCGTCTCCAAATTCTCCAAAGACCGTGGCAGTTTACAAATCTGGAACTTGGGTATTATGACTTCTAGTTATACAGGAGTTATACTGAGTGCTGATCAAAATCAGTAGGGACACAGCTTAATGGAGAGGTCCCTAGAGGCATGGGGCTAGAAGCCTGGGGTATTCCATTGTATTCCCAAGAGGTTCTATTAATACAATCAAGACATGTTCACTTTTAAAATTATCAACTATGAAATCAAGGAAACCTTGTAATTTCTTAAATCTCACATGTAGCAGCACCTGATCACCATAATGGCACCCCCAAGAAAGCCAGGCTCAAGAGCAGAAAGCTGCCCTGGCCTCATCAAGCCTCAGTAGCTGGGGACTCACATCCCCCACCCCAAGTATCATGTTGGGTTCCTCCAGCCCCCTGCTCTGTCTTCTATGTGTTCCCTTTTCTGACATGGAAGGGCCAAACAAATCATTTCACCTCTGCTGGCCACAGTTTCCTCCTCGGTTAAGCCATGTATGTCAAAAGGCTGCTGGAGAATTCAATGAGAAAATGCATGTAAAGTGTTTAATTCAGCTGAGCAAATCTGGGCACAATTCATGGCAGCTATTAAATCAAACTGCCCTGAATCAAACAGGATGCAATGGTGACCACAAAGGAAGGCACAACCAAAAAGCAGCACCATAGGAGGATTCCGTTTTCCTTGAAAAAGATGTCCTTCTATGTATACACAGCTGAACACAGGACAGTCTCTCCATCCCTCTCAAGTGTACAGGCTCAGTGCTCTTCGAACTCATGGGAAAGCAGGGGAAGGGTGCGAAAAGCCCAAGCTTTGAGCATTTCACTCCTCTAATAAAGAGGCAAGTGGTTGCTAATGGCAACAGCGCATCTCCTACCCCAATGCTAATTTGTGGGCATACACAAGAGGCTCCACAGCGCTGTACAAGAGGCTACTCTGGTCATTTTTCTGCATAAAAGCTACCACTGCAGTTCAGCTGTAAAGCCACACACTACCCTCATTAACAGGTCTAACCAGGTGACGGACAGCCCTGGCCAGGGGGAGCAGGCATGCAAAGAAAATGCAATTTAATTACAAATGCACAGTCACTCTAAACCCATAAAGTGCTGGCAGCGCAGAGGTAGCTCAGAGGTATCCGTGATGACAGTGACGACATGCAGGCCACGTGGCCGGCGGCTAAAGGGATTACATCATCTCCTTTGTGCAAAGATGAACTGCGGGAGGAGCGACTGCTAGCTGGTTTAAGCACCACACCTACAGAGGGCTGCAGTTTCTGTCGGTGCAAATTGCCCTTATTTCTCCTTTGTGTCAAAAATAAAACATGCTCCAAAAGAGGAGACAATCGAGCAGCTTGGACTTCTCTAAGAAATTCATATTTGTCATTTCCCTGTGCCTTTTCGAGCACACAGTTTAACACGATCATTGCTAAAATGAAAAGGGAGAAATTCGGTCTTTTTATGAACTTGGTATGAAAATCAGCAGAACATGTATTCTCATTCCAGATCACCACAGCTTTCCATTCTGGGGGTGGGTGATTTACACCTTGTCTCCATGTTCTCTCTCATCATAAAATGAAGCTGCTCTGGGTGTCAGGCAGCTTGAGCATGCAGGTTTTTAAACCAATCCTCATGCAGGGCTGTCACTGGGTCCAGAATGCTGTTCTGCTCATTTTTACATAATTCTATTAAACCAGGGAGGCAGGCATCAGCTCAGAATGACGTTATCACCAAGAAACCTGCTCACAAAATGTGTCCTGCAAGCAAACATGTCCGCCCTTTCTAGCTGCTCTCAATCTCACCATCCAACAAGGTGTTTATGTGGAGGGCTCTGACCAGCTGCTTAACCTCAACACATGCAAATTAAACTTACAGAAAGGAACAAATGAAGCCTGAACCACATGAAGCCATTCTCTATAGGCAATTCCCTCCTTGAAAGTCCAGAAAGTTCAGCTATCTTTCAAGCTGAAGTAATGATGAGGGTGCCTGCCTCTCTCCCTCCCCGACTCACTCTGTAAACTGGCACTTGCCTGGAGTGATGGGTAGTAGCAGATAGGTAAGCCTAACCACCAGCCGGCTGTCATCGGCTTCCTACTGACAAACTTTCACATCCCAGAACTTCAGGATGGCTCGGGAACTCATGAATCAACTAGATTAGAAATCATTTTCAACCCTTCCAAGTCTGTTTTACCAACAAGACTCCATTTCTACTTCTCTTGTACATTTCCACTGTTTTCCTTTGTAGGAGAAGCCACACATCTACCTCTGAAAAATAGACAAGCCAGCCTGCCTCCAGCCAAGGTCAGCATTGCCAAGACCGACCATCTACTCTCAGCCTACGGGAAGCTGGGGCAGGAACTATGTACATCTAGCTCATCTGGACCCCTGTGCTGAGCATAGGACCTCACCTGGACAGAAGCTCAGCAAATCAGTTTTGAGGGCTCTCAGTCTGATGAGAGAGATCACCATCTTCAGGAAGTCAGCTGGGGCTGGAATCAAACCCCAGAAGTACCATGGTCCAAGTTAATATACTCTTTAGAGCTTTGAAGCCATTGCCTGTCAAATGGGGATCATAATTTCTCATTCATGGGCTTGCTCTGAGGATTACAGAAGGCTGTAGAGCATTGAGACTTTACAGCCTTCTGTAATCCTCAGAGCAAGCCCACGTATAGTGTCCACCAATTGAAACTCTGGCACACCAATAGTGTCCACCAATGTCAGCTCTGACGATGACCATCTGTTCCAAAGGAGAGCCCAGTAGAGCAGTTCCTGACAATGAGGGAGGATGAACAAGAGAGGTGGGCAGCAGTTCGGGGCCCCTTTGTGAACGGCGCTTGCAAGGGGCTCCCCTCAGGAAGCTGACTCCCAGGCCCTGAGCTGCCTTCTGTTCCAGGCAGGCTTTGTCCCCTTCACCTATGGCAGTGGATGCAGGGACACTGCCTGTAGCCCCAAGTATATTTAATCCACACAGTCAATGTAAAATTAACCATTCAATAATGAATGGATCAAATCACTTTATTTTACTTTCCTAATCTTACTCAATGTCATTTCAAATTGGCAGTGGATGTTACTAAAATGCATTCAACACACTTCACAAGAGCAACTGTTTGAACAAAGGGTTTGCTATAAGATTTCACTTACCTAATGCCTAAGGTTTGACAGTCTATTTGTAGTTTTTTAAGTGGGAAGGCTATAACATTAAAGCATGATTCCTTCAAAATCTACTTTTGATTGTTTTAAATTGGTGTATTACCAAGTTCTAAGTCTATGACTTCCTAATATACCATTAAGTACCAGACCCATTGAAATTTCCCACACTCATAAGCTAAAAACAAGGCAAAATGGTAGCCAGTAATCCAGCCGCAGTGAAGGGGCAGTGGTCTGTATTTCCTCTGCTTCCGCTGCTATATATCTAAGCCCATGTATTCCAACTAAAAACTTTACCATCAAAATAGCGTGCTCTTCTTTGCACAGACTACATAACTTCTTAAAACAAAATTAGCACCTATTTTAAGTGTAATATAATGCAAAATCTTTTGTGACATATACCAATCAAATACGTATGTGTCCTATAAGAAATCTACCATAAAATTTAGTAAATTTTCCCAAACAGGGTTCAAATGATCAAGAATTTCTTCAATATCACCTCAAGTCTTGAGTTAACCTAAAAGAACATATTCCTTAAAAGACTTTTATATTTTACAATAGGATATATGAATTCATAAGGCTTCATTTAAAGCTGAAAACCTCATTTAAAAGTATATTTCTACATTTGGAAATAACTGAAATGCACATTAATATTTTTCATAGTTCAGGCTTACCTTCCCCATAATTCTGAAGTTTACATCCACACATCAAAACAATGGATTACAGTATCCAAATCCCCAGCTGTAACAGTGACAGGACATTTTCATGTCTTGACTTGGCCCAAGCTCCTGCCGAGGGCAGTAGAGGGAAGAGATCACCCAGGCTAACACCGGACATGGAGAAAGCACACCAGGCTTACTAAGGCCACCAGACCTGCACAATGTGGGTGCCAGCCCTTGCTCAGAGGGCTGAGGTGTGGGGAAGGGGAGGGCAGGACATACAGCAGTAGCCTGCTACCTGTAGTTTGGAAGGACACACACACTGTTGCTGTGGACAAGAGGGACACCAAGGAGCGAGCACAGGAGGACTGCGTGAAAGGCAAAAGGACTCGGCGAGGGGGACGAAGAGCAGAGCACCTCCTGGGTGTGCTCTGAAGGGGAGTGGTAAAGGTGACTGGGAGTGGGCCCCACGTGCCGAGGAACGTTCCAGGAGGCGGTGTGGAGGATGTCTCTGAAGAATCCAAGAGACAGGTGCAGAGACAGAAGGAGAGCACAAGAGAATGGTAGGGAAGGGCTAGTCAAAGAGTGTTACCCTTTTCCTTCTTCCTTGTCCCTAGCACCCAGATGGAGAAACCAAAGGGAACAGGAGGCGAGGGGTGACTGAAGAGAGGGAAGCAGAAAAAATACAGACCACTGCCCCTTCCCCGAGGCTGGCCCACAGAAAGGGGGCCGGCCTCAGCTGGGAGGAAGAGGGCTTCCAGTGGGTGAAAGAGTGACATTTTGGTTGAGACTGGCTTGGACCCTTAATGACTACAGCACTGACTGTCCCAATATCCAGAAGAGAAGTGACAGCCACAGGGTCTGCCTGAGAAGTGACTGAGAGCAGAGACCGACCGGGAAAGTGAAGCCCATTCCTAGCTGTGCTTTCCATGTTCCGGTAAAGAAGTTATGCAACTTTATTCACAGACTTGGTATTTTAAAATCTTAACAAACACATGTACCTCCCAGTCCTGAATGATGTTAAACTCGAGTTTCCCCTAGTTAACTGGCTAGTAAATCAAGTTTTAAATTTAAGAGAAAGGAAGTAGCAGAACTTTAATACTGTTGA
Source organism: Cacajao melanocephalus (assembly GCA_963573385.1). NCBI lineage: Eukaryota > Metazoa > Chordata > Mammalia > Primates > Pitheciidae > Cacajao > Cacajao melanocephalus. The sequence goes on from CAUYLG010043768.1 coordinate 94,061, forward strand.
TTGTATAATCGTTTTATTTTCTATCTTTAAAAGGCATTGTTTATGTTGAACTTTCACCTTCTAATTTAAATTGTTTCAAAGGATACAAGGAAACTGTATCCTTTGTTTATCAGACAGAAGAAATGGTTTAAGGTGAAAAGGAAAGTAAAATTTATCAGGGATTTAAGTAAATCAAGGAAGTAGATGAGTTTTTTTCCCCTTATATAGTTAACCGAGGGTTACTTCCAGAATAATAAGCAATGCTGAATGTACACTCTAACCTAGGAGGCTTCAATCTTGTCCTAAATGGAATAGACACCAAAAATATTCAACAGCAGAAATAGGCATCTAATTCCATTGCCTGTATCATTTACCTGGAATGGAAATCATCTGGTAAACTGTGCTTTAGGAAGGTCAAATTCCTGGCCGGCAGTGGTGGCAGCAAGCCAAGGGTCACCAGTCATCCTGAATCTGTGGCACTGGCCAGAATATCTCCACCTGCCCTCCCTGTGCCCCGTGTTCTTCTCGGGGACCTCTGTGTGCACAGGTGGAGACAGCCTCACAACCAACCCACTCAGGATGCAGAAATGGTCACAAAGAGTGCATCTACTGCAGAGGCCACTGATCCGCAGACAAGACTCCCTGCACCGAGGCATCTCCAATTCAGTAACGCAGAATTGCCACCAGCTTGGTCTGACATACAGTATCTTTAAGCAATGACAAGCACAGCACTCCAGAGAACAAGGTTTTTGTTAGCAGCTGCCTCAAAAATAATATAAGCCTTTCTTTTCTTAATTCAAAAGTGGAGGAGGAGGGTGAAGAGAACTGTGAGCACTCCCCTGAATAAGAAACTTTGTGGTTGCAGAAAAAGACTGAACCATTTGAAAACTGTACACTGATCCTATCACACACATTCAAGAAGAATGTTCCAGTTGAAATAAGAAACTTCAGTGAAAGAGAGCTCAGATTTCTAGGGTTTACTAATGGAGAAACTGTGCCAGCATTTTCAACAGGTGCAAAGGAGCTTTCACAATAACCTAATTTAAATACTAGGGACAAATAGATATATCACAGAACGGTAAGTGGATGTGCAAAGTTGAGAACAGTGAAACCCTTACCCAGGAACATCAGAGAAGCTTACCAGGGCAAACACTATCTTTTCATTGACTCAAAAGACTCGCTTTTCCCAAATGTGTCAGTAATAGTTTAGTGTTGTAGAGAACTGTGGGTGCATAGCTCCTGATGGTCAAGTACTTAACTTGGAGCTGCCTCCCCCTGGGACTGTCTCAGACATTCTGTTCCTGGGGCTATCCCTCCCCTCACTGCCCTTGCAGCCCACTCTCTCTGCCTGTGCCTCTTGCAGACCCCAAACCTCATTTTTCCTGTGCTCCCTGCTCCAGTGACTGTAACCTCCCTGTATGAGCCCGACCCTCTCCTCATTGACCCCACCTGAATACACCAGGGACTCACTGCAACCCAGGCTGATGGCAAAAAGTGGAGTTCCTAGGTGCTGCTTCTTGCCATTGTGGGCTGCTTTGTCAAACATGGTCCCATAAGCTCAGTAGAATTTCAAACTTATTTTAATGATTCATGCTTGTTTTCTCTGACATTCCTAGTACTGTGGTTCAGCAATACTATAGGACAAGACCATTTCTAGGGCTGGCCTGAGAGCCCAGCCATATCGATAACAATTCTACAGAAAAATCACATTCTACAACGTAAATAACCAATTTGGAGACACTGGCCATAAGGTGCTTGTAAGTATTCTACATAATACTATGAAAACCTGGTATCTTTAATAGTCTCAAAAGAAAGCATCTGATTTCTACATTCTGTGTAGCTTCAAAGATGGCCTCTTCCATGATGTTTGCCCCATTTACATCAGACACTGCTGAACCACCAACCAGAAATCCTATCCGTTTCTACATTAAATATCATAAATTAAACAGGGAATTACAACTTTGAAGTGCACTGCCAAAACTGGCAACTTCAAACGCAAAATATCACACAACATTGTAAATATCTTTGTGAAAAACCGATTATAACTTATTAAGATCTACTTGCATGAACGAAAATGATCAATCCCTATGTTAAAGTGTGTTACCCAAAGACCTCAAAATGTTCCCATGATGTTTTATTTTGCTTATTTTAAGCAATGAACTCGGAGCACAAAATGTTAAATAGCCTCCCCTCAGTCAGCAGTGGCTGAGCTGCACAGCCAAGCAGGTCCTGGCTGCAGGACCTGAGTCACCCTTCCCTAAAAGCAACCCTTCTGCCAGGCATGGCCCTGCATATGGCGCTGTTACTGTACTAGCTACTTTCCTGAACAGCAAGTGGTAGGCTCCTAAGAGGCCTTTGCTATTTTTCTAGAAATACCCTCTATTTGATGAATTAGGAAGCTCTAGGCTACTGGCATGCCTATACCAAAAATGGATCATACTAGACAAAAACTCATGAAAAATGTACACGATTAAAGAAAAAATGCCAACACAGTAAGTCAATATGGTCTTTCAATGCACCTAATTATTTTCATCCCATATGTTTGCCTTATAAATATAAGAGGAAAAACAAACGCTGGGGAAAACTAGTTTGGCTTATAACCTCCTACAGAATAATTTTTTTAAAATCCAGAATACTACATTCATTACCAGATATTATGTTTTGTCATTACGACCTCTATTTGACATATACCTTTCCAAAAATCATTTTCTAATTTGTTGAAAAGACTCTCATAACAAAAGTTACCATTATAAAAGATAATATGGAAACCTGATCAAGTACCATAGACATAAAGACCAACTAAGAACTCTAAGCCAGAAAAAACTTCATGGGGGGAGGGGTGGAATTTTACTTGCATTACAAAATATAATCTTTAATCAAATTGAAATTTAACTTTTAAAAAAACACTTCATACTTCATTTCCTTTTTTTTTTTTTTTTTTTTTTTTTTGACGGAGTCTTGCACTGTCGCCAAGCTAGAGTGCAGTGGCGCAATCTCAGCTCTCTGCAACCTCCACCTCCCAGGTTCAAGTGATTCTCCAGCCTCAGCCTCCCGAGTAGCTCAGATTACAGGCGTGCACCAACATGCCCAGATAATTTTTGTATTTTTAGTAGAGACAGGGTTTCACCATGTTGGCCAGGATAGTCTTGATCTCTTGACTTCATGATCTGCCCACTTCAGCCTCCCCAAGTACTGGGATTACAGGCATGAGCCACCAGGCCAGGCCCAAAACACTTCATTTCTAAGTTGCGAGCAAAACATTGAGGGGAAAAAAGGCAGGTACACATGAATGGAGAGGGAAGGGGGAGTAACAGCAGAGGCAGGGACGAGGACACGGACACAGCTGAAAGCCAAGGAGCTGGAGAAGGGACACAAAAGCAGCAGGAAAGACTGCCTGGCAGTTGTGGGACTGCCTGGAATTCTTTACTGGCTTCAACACAAGACTGAGCTCCTCCAGAACTCTTCACACTGAGGGGCCTGATAAAGTCTCCAACCAAGCCCTGCTGTCTTTGCAGATGTGGCTATGAGAGAAGGGACTCTCTGGCTGGGCTGCCAACCACTGCATGTGTCTGTTCCCTCAGCCAGAGCAAGGTGTCCCAAAGCTCACCTACAATTTATCTTCCGGAGTAGAGAGGGATTTAGAGAAAGCAGGACCTTTGTTTCCCATTCCTGGTTTATCCTCCACCAATGCAGAGCAGAGTGGGAATATAAGGGCTGGCTGACTTTGAGCAATCAAATAATAGATCAAAAGGCCCGAGTAGCCTGAACAACAAAGTGAGACCTCATCTCTACAAAACATGTTTTAAAATAATTAGGCGGGCTTGGTGACGTGCCTGCAGTCCCAGCTATTCAGGAGGCTGAGGTGGGAGGACTGCTTGAGTGCAGCAGGTGGAGGCTATGATGACCTGTGATGTTGCCACTGTACTCCAGCCTGGGCAACAGGGTGAGACTTTGTCTCAAAAGGGGGCAGAGGGAGCATGTTACTATTTTTTCCTCCTGACAGTCATTTGTGAAACAGTATGGATACAAAACCAGAAACTCCTTTATGCCTGGCAGGCAACGCTATTTTCTTCTTGTGAAGATCTCCAAAGGAAAACGTCTATCAGTTTTAATAACATTTTAATAGTTAAGAATTGACAAGACCCTAGATTTTTATAACATTGGTATCTTTTATGTTTTACATAAATGATCTTTATTCTGCACTCAGATTCGAAGGTTAAGATAATGCTTTAGGCATGTCTTTATTATATACATATAATATATACGTTCATATCTGAGGCCACAGTGAAGAAATGAAAAACTTTCTGTTAGTGAACGGAAAACATGGAGTAGAGCAGCAGTAGCCCAGAGACTAACAGCACAGAAGCAAGGCCTCCCTGCTTGGATTCCAAGCCTGTCTCTGCCACTTGGCAGGTGTGTGGCCTTGGATAAGCTACTTAACTTCTCCATATTTCAGTCTCCAAATCTGTAAAATTATATGCACACCTACTAGCACTGTACTAAGGATGAGAGTTGATAGAGGCAAGAATTTTGACCAGTGAGTGCCTGGCACATGGCACACACCATTCGTGACTATAATCAGTATAATTAATATTTACAGTGTCATTGGAATAATTTACTTTTAATTTCAAAAATCATAGCACTCAAGTGTATTCAACTGCTACAAAAACTGTTCCAAGCTTGCAATGGAATATAATTTGTCCCGTATCTTTGGCACGGACGGGCTGTACTGCTAATCTAACTGGCATATCCTAACATGTAAACCTAGAAGCAAATCCAATTATAGAGTGTCTGGGGGAAGAAAAAGAAACAAGAACCCAAAGTGAACAAATCCATGTTTAATTGCTACTGTTTTGCCTTCTTGAAAATTGTGCTATTTTAAATAACACAAAATATGAAGCATCCTAACATCAGAGTTTTAGAGCTGACAATGCCTCTGTAATATCCACAACAATATAAAATTTAGCCTATAGTAGTCATCAAGTTTCAATTAAATAAAAGGTTTTAAGAACACTTTTAAAGTACATGTTTTAGTCTTCAGTAGGAACCAACAGCTGACTCCACTGCTCCCTTCTCAGACCACTCCCATAACATCTGATAACGAAAAGCCTAATTTACTAGCTTGTTTTACTACGTACAAATTTTATGATCATACCAATTAGTAAAGGTTACAGAAACTTCTGCCTAACCCATCATTTCTACCTTGTTTCCCCAATTCAGTATCATTCAATTCCCTAATATGAAATCATCAGGCAAATTTATGATACTCATAGGACACAATAACTATGAATTTGAATAAATATGACGCAAGCCCCCCAAAACATCTATACTTGTAGTTCATATGGGGGAAAAAAGGTATTTGGAAAACATTCTTCCTTGAATAAAACTCTCAAGCTGTTTTAGCAGTCTTCACCAGAAACCAAGTCAGTAAGATTTTAAAAGCCTTAATTCTAATGCTGATACATAAAAAGAGAATCAAAGTAGCATTTTTGTTTCTTTCAATGTATTGACATATAATGCTATTTCCCTAAAAAACTGCACCACTATTTTAATGACTCACTATAGGGAGGCAAGAACTTCTCTTAAAAACTTATTTCATGATTCAAAAGAAAATAATGTAAACTTCAATCTTTTACCATATTATATTTCAAAACAGGTTTTGCCAACAGTTTTAATGAATCTCATCTTAATAGTTAAAAAGGGGGCAGGGGGGAAAACACCCAAATTTCATATCCTTTCAAATACAAACCAATGAGTAGATTTGCAAAATTTTATAAAATATCGACCACTGGGGTCTTGTTTAGAACTTGTCACCTTCAGTGCAATGTAAGTAGTCCATCTTGTCTGAAAATCTACAAAAGGATGCCACCTCTCTGGAGAAGGCACTACGTCTTCTGATGTGAGACTCACACCCCATGGAATGATACCCACTCCCTGCAGCTGAAAGGGTTTTGGAAACTGACTGGCTGATTAACAGATGCTTGGCTTAGATTTCATCCCAAATATGTTTTTAATGCTGATAATGCTTAAATGCAACTGTTCACCACAAGGGAAAGAGGAGAAGAATGAAAATCTGCTGTTATGTAAATGAAGGGGAAAATAGCTTCAGGATAACTGCTTAGCTCACATTTTACAGTGATTTTCACAGACATAAATACATTAGTCCTTCTCAGTGTTTTCACCATTGAGAACCCCCCTTTCTTTATTTATTCCCACTGTGAAGCTCATGATTTGACAGAATCTCCCTATCAAATTGCATTTAGTAGATAATAACTGACTCAATTTTTAGAAATAATTTGTTAAACCAATGTAAGCACACTGAATTCATAAAAACAAATAAACTTCAGGTTTCTTCTCAAGTCTCATTCCACAAACCTATATGAGTCCCATTAACTCTCTTTATTATTATTTGAAAACTTATTAGCCTCAGACTATACATAAAATCAAAAACTAAGGTTGCAAAGGAAGGAAAGTCAGACAAAAGCTAATGCAGGAAAGAACCGTTAAGGAGATGGGGAAACTTAGGGGATGTTCTAGACGAGAAAAATAGGGTACCCTGAAACAACTTCTAAATTACGTATGAATACTTTTTTTTTTTTTGGAGACAGATTCTCGCTTGGTCACCAGGCTAGAGTGCAACAGTGCGATCTTGGCTCACTGCAACCTCTACCTCCCAGGTTCAAGCGATTTTCTTGCCTCAGCCTCCCAAGTAGCTGGGACTACAGGCACCCACCACCACGCCCAGCTAATTTTTTGTATTTTTAGTAGAGACCGGTTTCACCATGTTGGCCAGGATGGTCTCAATCTCCTGACCTAGAGTTCCGCCCTCCTTGGCCTCCCAAAGTGCTGTGATTACAGGCCTGACCCACCATACCTGGCCTGTATGAATAGTTTTAAATCAAGAAAATACTCCTTCTCCTCCCATGGAGGTTCCCTCCCATGAAAAGCATCCTTCTTTAAAGGCATCTCAAACTTCACGAGGCCTTTCCTAGTGATCAAAAACAAATGTTCTCCTTTCAAATCCTGTACAGTTCTGTGTCCCATTCTTCATTGTTGAATTAAATTTTGCGCTTCTGTTCTAAATCTCATAAAGTCATTCATGTTCCTGCATTATCCTTCCATGCAACAAAATGCAGACAACAGTGAAAAGAATGTGAGTTTTAGAGTTGGCTCAAGCTGATGAGAATTCAGTTCTGCAAGGAGGTGACCTTGGGCAGGCTGCTAACACTATGTGCCTCAGAATCCCAGTCTTTAAAGTGGGGCAGCAGTACCTGATGAGGTCAGCGAGGATCAAACGGAATCAGTTCCCAATGGCGTGCCCAGTGAATACAAGTCATTATGTGAATGACACCTCTAGGGGTTGGGGGTGGGGGGCAGGGAGATGAGGCTATCTCTCCCATGTTGCTGTGCTTGCGTATTTCTGTTAGTAAAGAGACTAAGGAAACAAGAAAGCTGGCACTGCAGATTTGATTCACTGCATTTAAATCTTATTCTATACATTTCAACTAAGTATAGAAGAATAACTACATTTTCAAGAACACTTACATAAGCACTGAGAATGGGGGTGGGGGGGGGTTGAGTCCTTACTGCTAACCAGAATAGAAAATTACAAAATAATTTTTAGACTGTCTATCAAAAAGAAGTATTTTAGCATTAACATGTCAGAATACCACTTACATATTTTGAAATTATTCTTGGCATTTTTAATATTTGAATTTTTCACTATTTTGAACTCTGTTGACTACGTATACAAGATACCTTGGGCATTGTGCTCTATATCTCAAGTCTAGAGCCAATAATCTCAGGTTATATGTAACATCTTCCCATCGTATATGAAAAATCAGTTCTGCAGCACAAGCCTCATTGTCACCATTCACTGCAATGATACCACAAGCTGTTAACTCCCATAATCCTAGGAAGTATCTGTTTTTATACTTACTTTCCAAGAGAAAATGGAGCTCTGCAAGGATTAACCTGCACAGCTGACAAGGCGCCAGGTGCCAAGGAGGTGGGATGTGAAATCAGGTTCGCTTCAGCTCTGCACAACACTCTTTAAGACCAAGTGGAAACCATTTTAGTTACACTGCCCACGGGGCCTTTCCTATCTTTTCTATTTAAAAAGAACCATCCAATAGGATTCTACGGTATAAGATTTTAACTTAAAGTAGCACTTTAAGAATCAAGAAGAAAAGATGAAATATGAAAAGTCACATTAACATGCCGTGTGGTATTAAATGCACATAGAACATAAAGGAGAAAGACTCATACCCCTCATCTCTTCAGGTGTCCCGTGCACAAGCTGCAGGAATCCATGGCAGGCAGTGCAGGGGCCCACATGGTTGGTGGAGCCCTGGAGGCTGTGAGTGCTGTGACACAAACATGAGACCGCAGATATCTGGCTTCAAGTTTACTTAACACCATATACCATGCAGTAGGGAAAAAACTGTATCATTGACACTATAAATGTTTTAAAATAATGAGCAAATTAATGACCACATTCAAATCAGCATCAAGGAAAACACTGGAATGCTTCTCTTAGCCGCAGGAAGACCCTCCCAGCACGCAGTAGTCAGTTCACCTCTGGGACCCTATCCCTCCAAAAACAACATCTCTGTGCATTTTTCTAACTTTTATTCCTACTAAAATCACACATACACTGTTTCTAGAGAACTGACATAAGCTTTTGCTTTCTCATGTGTAATGTTTACTCTTTAACTTCACCTAAATATTATAATCACTTAAATTCACACACACACAAAAGGAAAATTCCTACATGTTCTGGTGAGTAACAGGCAGGATATGGGCAGTGACTACACAGCTGCTCAGAACAACATTTTTAAGGTAAATTTGTCCAACAAAGAATAACAATGCTAAATGTTAGAGGAAAGAAGAAAATCTGATGAGTCATGAATGCTACCTCAAATAGTAGCAACCTCCAAATTAAAACCAAGCAAGCAGTTTTGGGCTCAGCTTGTAACTGGTTTCTCTTTTCAAAACCTAGCTACCAAATCCTGATCAATATTATTGGCCAACTAAGCATCTATCAATCAAAGGATCTACCTGGAAATAGAGAACGTGGCTGAGCCTGGGCATTAAGTCAAGGCATTTTAAACACCATGCTGGTCAATGAAGAGGGTTTTATGCCTCATACTCAACTGTGTTCACATTCACTTCCATCTGTGTCAAGGCTACAGCTGTTGATTTCCACCCAACAACTGCTGTCGGCAGCAGGTGTGTGCACACCACGTGTGCAAAAACATCTCCAGTGTGCCACCAAAGCAAGCAGGCACACATGCCAAGTCATCCTGCCTTCACTGATCCCGATTCTCTGGTGTTCAAGGCAATATGCAAGCCATTTCTTATGAGTCCCGTCACACCACACTCACAACAGCCCCACAATATCACTGTCCCCGTACTTCTTAATCGCTGTAATGACAATCAGATTACATGGTGAATGTCCCAAATCCAAAAATCCAAAATCTAAAATGCTCCAAAGTCTGAAATAATATTTTGAGTGCTGACCGGGCATTTGAAGAAAATGCTCACTAGAGCATTTCAGATTTCTGATTTTCAGATCTCAGATACTCAACAAGGGGGTATTTGCACATATTTCAAAATCTGAAAGAAAAATCTGAACTCCATAACCTCTCTGGTCTGAAGCATTTTGGATAAGGGATACTCAACCTGTACTACCAAAGGAAAATAAAAATAACCCTTGCTTCTTTAAAGGGGAAAATAACTCTCTAATGCTGACAAGCAGGCAGGTCCCATACCTCTCTCAGGGGCTTACTAAAGTGCACCAGGTTATCACAGAATGCCACAGGAGAGGCTGAGAATCTTCCCTGTGGATACCTCTCTCAGGTTAAAAAAAACAGGTTGCTTCATAGGTAAAGCCATTGAGACAGAAAGTTGCCTGGTAGTTGCTTAGGAGTGGAAGGAATGGGGAGACTGGAGGAATGAAGGCGAAGGGCTGTGAGGTTTCTTTCTGGTGTTGAAAATGTTCTAAATTGACTGTGATGATGGCTGCACAACTCTGCAGATGAATACACTAAAAGCCATAGAATTGTATACCTTAAGTGGGGAAATTGCATGCTATGTGAATTATACCTCAATAAAGGTGCTACACAAAACAGGTTATTTGGAAATGTTATTATACTAAGATACTCCACACAAAACAGTATCCTGTAATTGGTTATTTAAAACATACATATGAAATGAGGGAAAAACCATTTTGAGTAGATAAGGTATGATTACTTCTTCTTTCCTAAAAACCACACAAAGTTTTGGTATATACAATAGTAACTAAAATGGTAACAATGTTTAATACCTTGGTCAAGTACCCCTCTAGAAAAATAAGTGCATCTATCCTAAGTAAATCATTTCTGAACCCAACAGTTATGTATTTGGTATACTGAAAAGAAAGATAATTATTTAAGTATTCATTATATTCGGTTTAGCAAGTAGTTTACTCTAAAACTAAGCCCTGAAGAATGAACATTTAAGATTTAATAATTAGGACAATTTTTTCATAAAATGTTTTATCATTGTATAGAAAAAATGAAAACACTAAAATTTTTAACACATTTGAAGAAAATACCTTTAATCACATATTTTTCCATTCTGAGGACCTCTGACGGTCTGGGGTGGGGGGAAGCTTTATTTTACTGCACCCTCACAGGCCAAACCACAATTGCAGGTCATTTGCACTTTCACTCTTAAGAAATCAACAGTGCAATAACACAAGCTTGTTTTCTACCACAAACAAATTATTTGCTAAGTAAGTGATCTATCTAACCAACTATGTGAGTTGGTTGAATCTACAGCTGTTAAGTTTTATGTTTCATTGAAAACGTACAGTTTTATAGGGCTAGGTGGGCATGATGGCTCACACCTGTAATCCTAGCAATTTAGGAGGCCAAGATGGGATGAGATCACTTGAGGCCAGGAGTTTGAGATTAGCCTAGTCAACATAGTGAGACCCCATCTCTAATTTTAAAAAAAAGTTTAATTAAAAATTAAAATGTACAGTTTTGTCAGTGAAACCAAAAAAAGCCTATATCCCCTACCCAAAAACTTCTGACAACTTTCCCATGAGCTATTTCACAAATACATGCTTGTGGATTAGAATGGGTATAAGTGCATGCTAAATCTCCTTTGTCTAGTGTATTTCCATTTGTGCACAATTAAACCACCTGCAGACCTAGGGCAACAACCAAAATTCCACCATCAAAAGCTAGTAGGTATAACTGTAACAACAAACACTTAATATACACCTTTGCAGTTTCCAAACTATTTTCCCAAACCATATAACTCACTTCATGCCTAAACCCATCCTGTATGGGAGACACATTTATTGTCTACACTTTAGAAATCAGAGATTCCAGTGTCAAGCATGAAACTAGAAAACTTACTAGAGAAAATACAACCAGGAAGCAATCATAAAACCCAGGTCCTCTGACTTCACGCTATTTACTGTACTCAACTCGATCTGATCAATTTTATTTCTAGATTTTATATTAATTTGTATGAATGAAGCTATTATAATGCTTAGCATATACTTCTGAAGTATCAAAAAATTACCTGAAAAGAAATATTTTATAAACAGCAAAATACACTTCCTAGGTTTCCCTTATATTTGAATAAGTTATGGCAGGATGGGTAACAAGTTTTTGCTTTGGTTTGTTTTCCACAGATGCCATTTTTTCTCTTAATTCCATAAGTCAGGGTTTCCTCAAAAAGAACAAATTGTTCTTAAAGCTTCTGCTGATACTTAGATCAAAATTTTCAAACTACTGGACTGTAATTTAGGGCAAAGTAGAACCCCTGTTATATACTTTTTAAACAAAATAACATTTTAAAAGAAAAATAATGCACTTTAACTTAAAACAATCTTTTCTTATCAACATTCTGGATTGAAGACATTCTTTGAAAATAATCTAGTTTTGTAGATTAGATGAAAATTCTAAAATTCTAAATAAGTCAATTCTAAAATAAGTCATTTATTTTTGCAAATAAAGTGTACTTTTTAAATGCTCCACATCTCTGTGAAATGATCTGACTGGCAATTTAGACATTTCTCTTAATTGGCCTGACATATTTGCTTCTGTGAAATAGGCTAATAAATTTTGCATCACAACCTGCAGTCATTAAAGCATTACAAGGCTTCCCTTTACTTGCATATGTAATGTCAGGACAGAAACAATTTTCACTATTTTAAGCCCTTTACTACACCAAGTATGAATTTTTAATATTGCTTCTGTAAGTACAGATCACAGAACATTTCCCCCAACTCCACTGTGGTGTAAACCTTCTCTCAGACAGGTATCTACTGAGATTCCAACACCTGCTCATGGGGCTATTTGCCTCTGGCAAGCGTCAGACTTCTGACTAGCATTATTAACCATCTCTCAGCAACAGGGAATGTTAAAAACGCCAGGGCAGCTACCACCCTACCCACAGATTAGCAAAAGCAGCAGCATTTCCTCAACTCACTGGCCTTGCCACATGCTTCTAAGGTCTCCGCTGCCTGGCACCCCTAATCCACTGCCCAGCTTGTCCAACTGTCACCACTGAATTGTACTTTATCCTCTGCCATTCATTCTACCTCTGAAACTACCAGTATTCCCCTAGTGGCCTGAAGTAGTCCACATCGTCGCCCTGTCATACATTCTTTGTACAGGAACCTCGTTGGTAATAATTATGTCAAGGAGTAAATCTTTTAGCTGTCTCTGGTAAATGATAAAAAAAAGCTTAACCAATGTCAGGAATGGTGGCTCATGTCTGTCTCAGCACTTTGAGAGGCCTGAGTTAGAGGATCTTTTGAGGCCAGGAGTTTGAGACTAGCCTGGGCAACGGAGAGACCCTGTCTCCACAAAAAAGTTGTGAAAATTAGCTGGGTGTGGTGGTGTCCACCTACAATCCCAGCTACTCAGGAGGCTGAGGTGAAAGAATCACTTGAACCCATGATTTCAAGTCTGCAGTGAGTTCTAATCATGCCACTCCACTCTAACCCTGGTGACAAAGTCAGACCCTGTCTCAAAAATTAAAAAACACAAAACCAAACAAAACGAAAAACAGCCTGGGCAACATAGGGAGATCTCATACCTATAAAAAAAAAAATTTTAATTAGCCAGGCATAATGGTGCATGCCTGGAGTCCCACACCCGTAGGAGGCTGAGGCAGGAGGATCACTTGAGCTCAGAGGTTGAGGCTGCAGTAAGCTATCATCAAGCCACTGCACGACAGGGTAAGACCTCATCTCCCATCTCCACACACACATCACTCACATATCCCTGCATGAGCCCAGCACTTCCCACCCTTGACCATGCTTTGATCAACTGCACAGTCTGGTTCCACGATGGCCACAGAGCTTATTTTGTTACATGTATTTTCACAGGGCCTGACCCAGCACCCCCAGCTCCAAGTGTAGTGGCTCCTGGATACCAGCTGATCCCCTCACATACATAAAAACGTATTCGAAGCTCCATGTTTTAAATATTTTTATCCTTTTTAAAATGCCGATATCATGAATTTTTAAAATATGCGTGTATATTAAACACATATATTAAAAATATATACTCAATTTTTTTCTAACTTAATGGGCAATTTTTTAAGTTTGTCATTCATAGCTCAGAGGATATACACCTCTCTCATACAGCCTCTCTCAATTTCTACTCTGTGTGTATTTGGCAGAAAACATGGACAAAAGTATGAACATCCATTCATTTATTCATTTAATAAATATGTACATCCACCAGGCGTCACGTGCAGCAACGAGGCCAGACAATTCCTACCCTTGTGGAGCTTAGAGTCCAGAATACCAAACATAGAGCAACAAACGCCATAAACATAACCAAGAATAAAGCTGGGCATTATAGAGATCAAGGAGTGGGGGTGCCGTAAGCTGGTGCAGGGGCCAGAAAATGCCTGTCTGCAACAGTAACGCCTAAGACCACTGAAGATGAAACTTAAATGATGATAAGAACTTAACAGGAGGGGTTGGGTGGGGGGTGGTATGGAAGGTGTATTCATTGAAGACAGAAGGAACAGAGGCTCGGGCAGGAGTGCATGCCTCACTCAAGGAACGGGAGAAGCCCTGTATGGCAGAAATGGGCTATCAAGAACAGTGGCAAAAACACAAACTCTGCCCCTACCAGCCACATGACCTCAGGCAACCACGGATGCTCCTCTTCAGGCTCCAGCATTATAAAATGAAGGTACAAGACCTACCCTCCAAGGCGGTCATAAAGAGTAAGTGAGATAACATGTATGCTTTTATCACAGGGGCTGGTGGAGGCTGTGGTTGCTGTTATAATTAAGTCCTTCTGTTCTCCAGTAGACTTTAACACCTTTAAGCCCAGAATCTTTGCCTGAATGGTCTTCTACATATAGATTCCCAACGAGTATTTGTTTATTTTTTTTTTCTCCCTCAAATGACCATGACAGTAAGAGAAAACAATCAAGGGAGAAAAAAAAATATCAGTCACTGGCTTATGCCTATGTAAGACTCTCCAAGGAAATACAAGAAATCCCCTAGATCAGAAAGGTTCACCTATTATGAGTCTACAATAAAACACATAACTTTCTATAACTTTGAAATAAAAGTTTTAAGTAACTATGTCATCATGACACATTTTTTTTCTTGCATACTTTATCTGTCCTAACCACATTATTAAATAAATTCATAAAGGTGAGAATGGGGCTGGGAAAGGACTCTATGCCTCCAAGGCAGAGAAGATGGGAAGTGGCAGCCCCTAGCAATGAACTTGCTCAAGAGAGCAAGGTAGGCCCAGGAAAAGGTGTTCACAACAGGCTTTCAACTTGATTCCAAAGAAAGGTTTTCTCTCTTCATTGACAGCCTGGAGGGTCCAAGAATAAATTGTGTACTTCCCTGTGGCTTGGGAAAATTTAGTTGTGATTATGACTCATTCCTACTCAATGTGAAATCCATAAAAGTGAGTAGCCAACACCTGTTGAAAAAGCCAAAATTGCTTCATAAAATATAACCTTAACTCTTGTTTCAGATACAACAGTAGTAACAACACCTCCACTTCCAGCACAAGCTTTAATACTAAAATCCACTGACTATCAGAGGGTCTGGCCTGAAGATGGGAAAATGGATGCGGCAGGTGCCATTATTTTAAAATGAACTTTTTCAGCAATACTGAGTATAACAGGGTCACGAGAGGACTGATAGAGTTGCTGAAGCAAAGTAATTTCCTAAACCTATGTATTGTTAAAATAGCAAACAAAGACAAGAATTCTTTTTCCTTTGTACTGTCTACCATTTAAAGAACTAAAGACAAGAACTAGGCATTGGCAAGTAAGCAGCAGGCACTATCTTGGAAATTTAATCTTTCAACATCCCTGTGTGAAAGGTACTAACAGTAGCCCCATCGCAGAAGTAAGATGTGCAGGAGCCACAACTCAATCACTTTCCAGTTCAAAAAACAATCAATAAGCAAGTAAGTGATATTAGAAACAGTGCACTACAAATTTCCAGTGCATTAATTACAATTGGTATAAATTATTTTCAACATACCTTACAAAACTATTAAGACTCACCAGTATGCTGAAACAGCAAGATGAGAAAATTTAGCCTGGAGAATGATACAAGGGAGAAATGACCACATTAAATGGGCCTGTATTAGGGGAGGAGGAGACAAAAAGGAAGGGATGAAAAATGTATACATAAAATAAAAAGGAGGATTCCTGGAAAACAAGTCAGAAGTTCTGAGGAAGCACAGGAGAGTTAACCTGCTTTTGTCACCCCGCTGTGGCCCATCTGCACGATGAGAGCACAGGAAAGGATGGTCCCTGTGTGTGAGCACTCCTCCCGGACCCTCACCTGCAGCTCCTTCGTTTCATTTTACATTTGGAAATCTGTGGGGGCATCTGCAGTTGTCACAATGATGGGGGACAGACACTGTGACAGCCTTCCCTCATCACCACACACACACACTAACACTCTCTCTCTCTCTCTCTCTCTCTCAGCATCTTGCCTGACTTTCCAATTTTTACTTACTCCAGTAAGTAAAAATCCTGAGCACAGACCCAACTCCATTTCATGCGTTTTTGGGCACAGATTTTAGACACAACATTTTTCAGGAGAGGAACTATCACCTGAGGGGAGGAAATCTCTATTTCGGTTTGGAAGTGTACCAAAAACTGTCCACCTCTTCAGAAAATCATGTCACCAGTGGCAAAGTGGCTCATAATATCTGAGTCGCCGACGGGGCACAATGGCGGATGTCTGCATCTAAGGACCTCCCGTGCAGGGGGATTCTATGTGCAAGCACTGGCAAATATTACATCCTCTAGAGTTCAAAGTCTGATGGGCAGAATGGTCACAAGTCCTTCATTAGGACCTCCAGTGCTTAAAGAATCAGCTTGTGCCCCTTTAATTCTTTTTTCACAGCAAGACTTGACTCAAAGACGGCAGCTGCTGACTGGTTTAGAGCTGACACTCTCATAGCAGACCTCACTTCAGTACCACTGTTTTAGCAGTCATATCTAAGCATTCCTACATTTAAATAAATATTTTAAAATGATATTTCCTTTCATTTCTTCTTTGTGAGTTAAAGCACTATTTTAGTGTTTTCTGCATGTGTTAATCACACTTCAGGACAGTACACTGAGCATTACACAATGTATCAGTAAGAGGGGAGCTGGGTCCGACAGAGTCACCACTGCCATCATCAAAGAGAAGAACCACCTGGACGCAGCCTTGAACGTTGTCTTCCTAAAGGTACAGGGAAACCTATTAAAAAAAAAAGGCATTATTACCCGGGCTATTCCAACATGGTCAAATTACATAATCCCAACTCTAAATTAAACTTCTAGGACAGATTTGCCCATGTTTAACAGTTTCACTTCATTCACTAGTAGTACAGAAAAAAGATCCCCTCTCCTCCATGCCTTAAGACAGTGCTGCAGGAGGCAAAGGAGGGCCTGTGGGCCAGGGCCGCTCTGTCAGCATTTGTAAGTGAAGTCTCACTGGAAGGCAGCCATGCCATCTTATGTGTACTGTGTCCATGCTACTAGGTGGCTGCTTTCCTACTACAACTGCAGAGCTCAGTAGCTGAGACAGAGACTAAAATATTTATCCAGCTATTTACAAAGTGTGCCAACTCCTGTTCTAGATCAAACATATCAAATTTATGTTTTAGTTTTATCTTAAACCTATTTTTAATTTTAAATAAATCTAGATATAATAATCAATATTATAAATGTAAACACTATGAGGGATGTTTGAGACAGGCAGGATAGTCTGAGCTTTGATAAATATCCCTAAATTCTAGTCTCTTTTATTTTATCAACACATATCTAAAATTCTCTGCCTAATTTTGATTATCACAGCCTGCTAAGATTAGGATGGCTCGACTCTACCAATTATAATTTGGTATATTCTTTTTTTTTTTTTTTTTTTTTTTTTCCTGAGCCGGAGTCTCACTCTGTCACCAGGCTGGAGTGCAGTGGTGCAATCTCCGCCTCTCAGGTTCAAGTGATTCTCCTGCCTCGGCCTATTCAAACAACCTTAATAAGAGAAAACCTTTTCTTCTACCAAGTAAAGTTCTATAAAGACAAAATAGTCCAATAAGTACAAGTGGTGATAAAGTAGATACCAATTTTATTCCAAAAAACTTAGTCAAAATGATGTAAATTGTACCTATACAAATGATCTGCTTAAATCCACATGTGGCCTCGATGACATCATCTGCCACTCTAAAAGTTCAAAGAATTGCATGCAAAACACGAGATGGGCTACCGAGTGACTTTTTTTCAGTCCTCAACAGCTTCTGTGCCCAGGAAATTCAGTCACGTGGGGCTGCAGTTATGCTGTGCACTTTCTCTGTGACATTCCCAAGCCATTTGTCCTCTGATTCCTAATATGCACTCTGAAATGCATGACATACTTTTGTCAACCACAGGCTCACATATTTGCAGCTGCAGAGGGTCATTTTGTCCATTTCTAAAATAGCTTAGGCTCACCCATGCAGCCTGGAATGTTGGGAACACCTAGCAGGGAACAGTCTCAAACTCTGGATGGTTTTCTGTTCGTCACAGGTAACAAGAATAGATTTCTGTCCATTCTCGTGCCCCATAAAACACATAAGAATTAGAGCTCCAGGTGCGGAAAACT
Organism: Cacajao melanocephalus; assembly: GCA_963573385.1. NCBI lineage: Eukaryota > Metazoa > Chordata > Mammalia > Primates > Pitheciidae > Cacajao > Cacajao melanocephalus. The sequence continues at coordinate 112,182 of CAUYLG010043768.1, forward strand.
GCATTAAAATACAAAAATCATCATTTCCCCCAAGCCCAACCAAGCAGTAATAAAAACAAACCTGTTTTTCCTTTTTCCTTTATAGAGGTGGAGGTGGGGGTGCAGTTTCCTCCACTAGGAAATCAGCCATGAGAAATCCTGAACAGGCCCAGCTCCCTGGCCTCCTTTCCACATAGGCCCCCACAACCTCTCTCTGACTCCCCCCAAAAGCTCAGATACAAATGCTGATAGGTATCTACTAATGAAATACTGGGCTAAGCATTAATAATGAGCTGTCCTCATTGTGAATATCAAATATATAATAACAAGTACGATATTAGCAAAATTAGAATCTAATTTTACTCGTAAGAGACTTTTTCATTACACTGAAAAGGTAACATTATTTTTATGTCAGAACCTTTCCACTGAGACTGAAGAACAACGTGAAAGTTGTTTCCCTAAATTTTATATCTGAATTAATAAACAACCTAAGAGTTCCTTATCAGATTACTTAAACCCTCTCAATACAACTGTATCATATCCAATACAACATAATTTGCCTACTTGTACTTAGTGAAAACCACTCTGGGCTCTATGTGTATCTCTTAAACTCAGGTCTTCCTTCCTAAGCAAATTCCTCAAAGGATGGTATCTTTTATTTGCCATTTCCTACAGAGCTTAGAGGAACAAGGTTCTGAGAACACGACAGATAACTAAGAAAGTACTTCCCAGCTGACTGCATTAAAGAAAGAAATGGAATGAATATGCCACTTAGCAAAATAAATCTTCAGTACGACAATCACAAATGAGGCGGCCCATCAGAAGTCTAGAGTTACACTGTCACCAACAAGCTACCCAGGGATTCAATTTCTCATGGCACAAAGGAGGTCCCTGTCCTTTATCACAAACGTCAAGAGTTTTTCCACTTTCTCCTCCTGCTATGACTGACAGGAAATATCCTCATTTTAACCTTCCAAGTGGTGACCTCGGAGTGAGGTCCCTTACCATTTGTGATACAGCGGGAGCGGCTGGCACCCGTGCACTTCCTGAAGGCCATCAAGGGTAGAATGACCAAATGCTTGAAATACTTCAAGGACTGAGGGCACAGAACAAGACAAACCTGGCTGACAAACTGAGTTGTTAAGAAGACACAGAATTTCCTATTTCCACATGTTTTCCTCAAAGCTGTCTCATATGCCTTAACTCTTCACGTCCCAGGCTGTGAGTTTATGAAAAGCTTTCCTATGATGTTTTTCCCTGTTTTGAGGACACTTGTCTTCGGATTGTGTTCCTCCCTCCTGGTCTCCTACATTAAGTTCAGGGCAATTCAAAGCCAGGGAGGAGGAGAGCTGCAGAAACCACTTTCCTCCCCTTCTTCCGACTTCCTGGCCATCGGCCACCTGTGCCCTCCATGCCTCCGAACCCTGGGAAGATGTGGGAACACTCCCCAGCACCTCCACTTCAGGGGAGAGCCTTTCGAGGTGCTGGATTACCAAGGCAAGTAACTAAACAGGTTAGTCACGTAAGTGAAGGCGCAATGCTTCTCCAAGCTTCGGGGACAATGTTAAACTATAACACTGTGATTATTAGAAATTCCATGTCTTACAGCCTCTTATAAATGCATAATTTGGAATAAAACAATATTGTGCAAAAGAAAATTACTTCTATAAACCCTTTTATCTAGCTACCCTTAGTCTCAAAAATAATGTTCAGATTCCTGGTTTACTAAAACTTGAGGCTCCATAAGTAAAATTATTCTGTTTGTTGTCCATGCTCCACCCTACTCTCAGGGTGTCTTGTCCACAGCCAGAAAGCTGCATGCAACTGGCAACACCCTGGTTTTCAACCTCCACGGGGTCTTCTAGAAACACAGCTGCACTAGCAGGGCTGGCAAGGCTGTGGGGTTCTACAGAAGAAAGGACTAGAAGTTCCCTTCTCCTAACCTGGTGACACCAATCGGACAGGCAGTCGTGAACATCAACATCAAATCAACATCATCATCATCATCAAATAACCTGAGTGGAAGGACTGGAAACTTGTGTGGAGGTCCCATAAAGACCTACCCACCAGGAGGAGCCCATCTCATCTGCACTTCGTTTATGCAGCCCACCTCCTTGCCTCTCCTGTGTGAGTCCCGGCATTAACCGGGTGTCTCCCTGAAGTCACAGTCCCTCCAGCTTCCCATCCCCGCTCAGTCAAATGCACAGGAAGCAGGACGGAAAGGAGGAGGATGCATCGGCCCTGCCATGGAGGAACTCAAAGCTGGCTTTTAATTTATTTCCCTTTCTTTCCTCCCTTCCTTGGTTTCACTGATTACTTCAACCTGCAAGTATCTAACACAGTAGCAGGCAGAATTCTTACATGGCCCAGGACATCTGTCCACCCCTGGTGTTATGCCCTTTGTGTCATCCTTTTGAGATGAGGTGGGAGCAGTGAATATGATGGAATAACACATTTGTGATTAGGTTACTAGTGAGCTGACTTCATGTTCATCAAAAGGGAGAGTTCCCTGGTAGGCCTGACTCATCAGGGGAGGCCTTTAAAAGCAGGTACAGTGTCATCTCAGAAAAGCGAACTGTCATGGGGTGCAGCAGGCCATGTGGCAAGGACCTGAGAGTGGCCTCCAGGAAAAAGCGACCACTGCCAAGAGCCCGCAAGAACTCTCGGACCTCAGTCATACCACAGTGAAGTGGATTCTGCAAGCACCTGGAAGGGACCTGAACAGGAGCCCATGCTTCAGGTGTGAATGAAGTCCCAATGGCCTTGCTCACAAGACCCTGAACAGAAAATCCAACTATCCAGACACCTGACCTACAGAAACTGAGGTAAGAAATTAGTGCTGTTTTAAACTGCTATATTTCTGGTAATTTGTTAGGCAAAAATAATACAAGCACCTAGATTAGTTTTGGGTTCTACAGATTTAATTCCATCTGCTTTTTTATTTTTTTCTCTCAGAAGTATACCAAACCTCCTCCCTCCTGTCTATACCACTCACCTCACCCCAATCCACAAAATAAGCCAATTAATGTTTCTGATCTGGGCATTACAGTCAGTAACTCCACACTGATTCTCTATGATTCAGATAAACTTCAGGGAAGGCTGTGTTTTAAGGCTGTAGGGTCCTGTCACGAGGAGAACATCATCTCCATCAGGCTTTCTAAAATAATGGAAGCTGCTCAGGAGTTAGGTAGCATAACCCCTTTCATTCTCAGGAACAAGGAACGATAGCTCAGGGAAGTGAAGCTTTCAAAGACCAAACAACCTTTAATTTTTACACGTGATACTAAAAACACCTATTGCGTATTTAACATAACGTCACCTATCTTAACCTAGGCATCCTGATATCCTTTTTTTCTCCTTCATTGTATCTCCTGTTATGCAGTTCTTCATTATTCTTCCACGTCTATAATTCAACGTCCGTGCCTAGATCCATCAGGGTTAAGTCCTCCAAAAACAACTAAAGACAATCATTTCCAGCAGCTGAACTATATTTTAGCCACTGAGTCCTTCCACTTTGCTTTCTCTATAAAGCTGTATTTACTAATATTTGTTTTAGATGCCTGCAAGCAATTTAGGACTATCCCTTGTAACTCATTCACGAAAGCAAACAACCATCCAGCCTTTCCAAGCTAGTCTCCATGCTTTAAAATATATACCAAGTAAGTGTCTAAGATGCTAATATTACAAACTATGTCACCCTCAGTGAATCTTTTAGTATATTCTTTCTTCACTTAAGTCTATGGTCACCCAGAACTTCAGACTTAACTGTATCTTGTCAGCTAAGAGTTATTCCTTATTCCAGGAGTAACCTAAATTTGAAAACAGCTTATAAGTTATATTGTAAACTATTTTAGAATGTAATAACAATAATTAAAAATTATTTTTAAAAGACAATGCAGAATTCCTATTTAAAATGAACAGTATGTATAAGGTTAACTTGCAGATGAGGTAGGGTTCTGGTTTCACATACTTTCTGAAAATAAAATAATATGAAAACTGGATAAACACCTTAATGTTAAAAAAAATTAAACATAAAATTCTCAAAATAAAGACTTGATTTAGTGGCATATATCAAAGAAATATGGTTGCAATCTCTGCTTGAAAAACATTTACTTCTATTAACACTATTTTCAGGCCAAATGTGGGTTCTGTCTCTAGCTATGTACCTCCTGGATATCAAGACAAGTGTAACAAATGTAATCACTTGTGAATCCAAGTCAAGACTTTTGGGATATCAAGCACTGAATACCTATAAAATGTAACGGTAAGACAACAAGCACCTCTATAATCTGACTTAGATTAAGACTAAAATTAGATAGGAATTCGAGCATAAAATATTACACATTTACAAAGACAGGAAGCACATGTGCCAAAGGGAGATGACAACCTTCAAATTAAAAACAAAGTGCCTGTTTAGGGCCACAGGACGCACAGCTGCACATAGCAGCCCAGCTTCCCGGAAACGTGGCAATTTCCTCTTGTTCTTGCAAATCTTACTGGATATGGCTTCCCGCCTACACACCCTAAGAAGGGGTTCTGAAGGCAAATCAGTCTCCCTTTCTTTACATAATAAGATTAACCTGGGGCCAAGCAGGGTCACCTAGCCTAGTCGCTCTACCTCCCAGTTCCCGATGCTTCCCTCGATGAACAGGACACAGAGGAAATGGCTGTGATGCACCTCACACCAGCCTCCTAAGGGGAAGGAGGGCCTGCTCCCAGAGGAGCTCTCAAAGTGCACGCTGAGACTTGCTGTGTCCCACACAAAATCTGAACTGAACTGCAGGGTGCCAACGAATGATTCTATTTACATCGTTTTTCTGGAAGAGCTCAAAAGATTTGCATATATTTTTTTGAGTCATTCAGTATTTCTGTCAAGGTAAGAGACAGGAAATACTATTTTTCCAAAAGACAGAATCACAGAATTTAAAATCTGGAAGAACTCTCAGGGACAGATGCTATCACATAACCCTCTGACACTACCCAAAATTCCAAAGCTAGGACAGAGCTGGGACTACCACTCACATGCAGCAGCCACGGCTACCTGTCCTCTTACTTGCCTCTTTGCCAGCTGCAGTCATGGAAGGCAGAGGTCTCAAAGGCTGTTCCAGATACAAAAGGCTTCAGGCTCAGGATTCCAACACTGTCATGTCAACAATCCTATTTATTTTCGATCCGAGAGACGCCTTCAAATCAGGAACTTACATGGTCCACATTGCATGCCATCTGATTCTCTCCAAGTAGGAAGGGCAAGAGGAACGGCAGCCTCGTGCTACCCTGCCATGCCCTCCCCTTAACATCTCTGCAATGTTATGGAAGTCACCCAATCTAATCAACTGGGCCTTCAGGATTCTTATTTGTAAGATAGGGGAAAGTGGGAGAGATTGGAGGAGCCCCTTGGAGAACTGTTAAAGGTTTAAAGCTTCATGTGTATTTCTTAAAAGGTGGTCCCACAAACACCTGCATCAGAATCCTATGGAACAGTTACTCAAAATGCAGGTTTGAAAGCCCCGCCCCAAAGATACTGAGAAAGGAGATCTGGAAGGGGCTGCATTTTATTCAGTTTCCCAAGAGATTCCAAGACACTGCTTAGGGCAGGTTTAAAGCTTCCCAGCGTCTTTTATTCTTGGTGTTTGTCTCAGAGCAGGTGATTTACTGGCTGGGGCCTAAGCTAAGGATTCAAAACAATACAAAATGAGGTTGCAATGAAAAGGAATTCAGACACCATCTATCCTACTGGGTTTCAAACTTTTTTGACCTTAACCACATTAAGAAGTAACTTTTACAATGCAACTCAATACTGAGATATATCAGAGATATTGCTTGTGGGTTTGGTTCCAGACCACTGCAATAAAGTGAGTCACACAACTTTTTTCCTAGTGCATATAAAAATTACATTTATACTATATGTCACACAGTATGTTTACACTCTACTGCAGTTTATTATATGTGCGGTAGCATTTATGTCTTTTAAAATGAACATACCTTAATTTAAAAATATCTTATTGCTAAAAAAAAAAAAAAAAGTGCTAACATCATCTGAGCCTTCAGAGTGTCATCATCTTTTTGCTGGTAGAGGGTCTTGCCGTGATGTGGGCAGCTGCTGACTGCTCAGGGTGGTGGCTGCTCAAAGCTGGGGTGGCTGCGGCAATTTCTTAAAATAACACAGCGATGCAGCTGCATCTATCGGCTCTTCCTGTGATGAAAGACTTCTCCGTAGCATGTGATGCTGTTTGATAGCATGTTATCCACAGCAGAATTTCCTTCAAAATTGGAGTCAAGCCTCTCAAACCCTGCCGCACTTTATCAACTAAGTTTGTGGCACACTGGAAATCCTTTGTTGTCATTTCAACAAAGTTCACAGCATCCTCATCAGGTGTAAATTCCATCTCAAGAAAACACTTCCTTTGCTCATTCGTAAGAAGCAACTCTTCATCCCTGAGGAGTTTCAATACAAGATTGCAGTAATTCAGTCCCATCTTAAGGCTCCACTTCTAGCTCTAGTTCTCTTGCTATTTCCACCACATCTGCAGTTATTTCCTCCAATGAAGTGCTGAAGCCTTCAAAGTCATCCATGAGGCTAGAATCAACTTCTTGAAAACTCCTGTTGATGCTATTTTGACCTCCTCCCATGAGTCACAAATGTTCCTCATGACATCTAGAATGGTGACCTTTCCAGAAGGTTTCCAGTGTACTGTGGCCAGATCCATCAGAGCAATCATTATCTGTGGCAACTACAGCCTTACAAAATGTATTCTGTAAACGATAAGACTTGGAAGTCAAAATTACTTTTTGATCCATGGGCTGTAAAACTGATGTTGTGTCAGCAGTCACAAAACCAACATTAATCTTAGACATCTCCACAAGAGCTCTTGAGTGACTAGGAGTATTGTCAATGAGCAGCAGTATTTTGGGAAAAAAAAAATCTTTTTTCCTGAGCAACAGGTCTCAAGAGTGGGCTTAAAATATTCAGCAAGTCATGCTGTAAACAGATGGGCTATCATCAGGCTTTGTTGTTCCATGTACAGAGCATAGGCAGAGTAAACTCAGTTAATTCTTAAAGGCTCAGTTAATTCTTAAGGAGGACTGGCTTCAACTTAAAGTCCCCAGCTGCATTAGCCCCTAACAAGAAAGTCACCTGTCCTTTGAAGCTTTAAAAACCAGACATTTATTTCTCCTCTCCAACTGTAAAAAGTCCTAGATGGCATCTTCTTCCAATAGAAGGCTGTTTTGCCTACACTGAAAATCTGTTGTTTAATGTAGCTATCTTTATCAACAATCTTAGCAAGACCTTCTGGAGAACTTGCTGCAGCTTCCACATCAGTCGTTGCTGTTTCATCTTGCACTTTGTTATGAAGATGGCTTCCTTCCTTCAATCTCAAGAACCAACCTCTGCTAGCTTCCAACTTTTCTTCTGCAGCTTCTATCAGAATTTGCTGAGGCCTTGCTCTGGATTAGGCTTTACCTAATGCTGTGGCTGGCTGGATCTTCTATCCAGACCATTAAACCCTTCTCCATGTCAGCAATAGGGTGTTTTGATTTCTTTTCATTCATGTGTTCACTAGAGTAGCACCTTTCCTTCACATTCACAACTTGGCTGTTTGGCAGAAGAGCCCTAGCTTTTGGCCTGTCCCAGCTGTCGCATGCCTTCTTCACTAGGTTTAATCATTTCTAGCTTTTGATTTAACAGAGATGTGCAAATATTCCTTTCACTGAACACTTACAGGCCATGGTTGGATTTATTAATTGGGCTAATTTCAATATTGTTGTGTCTCAAAAATGGGGAGGCCTGAGAAGAGGGAAAGAGGCGGGCTAACAGCTGGTCAATAGAGCAGTCAGAACACACACATTTACTGATTAAGTTTGCCACCATATACAGGTGTGGACCAAAATGCTCTAAAACAATAACACTAATAAAACCAAAGATCACTGACCAGAGATCACCATAACAGATATAACAACGAAAATATCTGAAATACTGTGAGAATTACCAAAATTTGATAGAGAGATACAAAGCAAGGACATGCTGTTGGAAAAATGGCATGGACAGACTTGCTCAATGCAGGGTTGCCACAAACCTTCAAATTTGTTTTAAAAAGGCGGGGGGGGTATGTCTGCACATGAACACTTGTGTTATACAAACTGACTTTAGAGACTCACAAAATCACTCTTGATAATGTGCAATGAACTTTGATATTTCTGTTCTATTTTAGCGCATCCTTTAGTTTAAAGAAAAAAAACTGCTGGACACCACCTGCTGCTTGAAAAATGTTGATCTATTTTACCTCTTCCAGAAATGGTTCTTCAATGTTAGTTAAGTCCTCACGTAAAGATCCTGGAATAACAGCGAATGCTGAACCCTAGCCCAAAGATGCTGATGCCTCAGGTGGTGCTGAGGATTCTGTTTTCCTAGGTATTCCCAGTGATGCTAACACAGTTGATCCCTCATTACAGCAGAAGACCTGGTCCACATTGCCACCGGCAGTACTGTCCTATTGATATGGGATTGGTGGTGAAGGCACTGTACTAAAACTGGCAATCCACAAACTGGAGGGTCCCCTAAACTCCAGCCAGAAACAGCTTCAGGCAGTGACAGAGGCATCCAAACACACGGGCACCATTCCCACAGGGCTTGGTAAGACAGGCATGCTTTAGGAAGAACCAGATCTTTTTTCAGCACTGAAATAGGACACAAAGAATCTCTGGTTGAGTATTTTCAACACGGAAAGCAAGGTTTGCAGAGGCAAAAGTACAGGGCAGGGATCTACATGGAGCTTTCTTACGCCACTGTGGGTGGGGTTAAGGAAAACAATTACCTGGTCGGGCTTTTGCAGATTAAACAAAAAATATATATATAGAAAAAGAAAGCGAATCATCCTCATCCCTCTCCACATACACACACAAAGCACTTGGCCTTAAACTTAGTTTCTTATGCCACTGGCTCTGCTCAAGTCTAGTAGTACTTTTCCATCTCACAAACATTCTTCAATGTCACACCGCCACAATGGCCTCATCATAGTTGTATCAACTCTGGGCCACCAGATTTCATCTTGACCGAGTCCCTCTGACAACATCGGAAACTGAAGCACTTGTCCTCAATCTTGTAAACTAAACAAAAAGGCACAGAGCAACAGCTTCCCTAGCTCAGTAAGAGGCTTCACACTCCCAGCGCTGGAGAAGGGTTGCTGCCGGCACTGCAAACGGCACAAGGATCCCATTTGCGGGTCCTCTTCACAGGAGTTTACTGCTATTGGAAAGTTTGGAAATTGCCATCTGCCATGTTTCACCAGGAATTGGTGCCCCATCTAATGCAGAAGGGCGGTGGCCGCGGAACCCCCACAGCAGGCGGATGTAGCCCTGGCTCCACAGGCCGTGCGACCCTCATCTGCCCACACTTGGCTTCTTGTGAGGAGCACAGGAGCCGCGGGAGCCACACTGCTGTGGGGAGAGGCCCCCACTCCAGACCCCGAACACAGCCTCGCCCAGGGCCCACCTGCCCTTTAAGACTTGCCTGAGGCTTTTTCTTTTTCACTTACAAACTACTCTTATTATGTTGTTGGGCTTTGGGTTTTGTTTTTTTTTTTGTATTTCAATATCAATTTTATGGTAGCACTGACTCTTAAAGAGACTCAGCTCAGGTCCTTGGATGCTAATTGTTGGAAAAGTTAAGAATTTTTTTCAAATTAAATGACATAAATATTGCAACTATTTCTTCTGTGGTTTTAATATCAGCCTTCTATGTGGTTATGATTTCATAATAAAATTAAGGAAAGTACTTTAACAATCATTAGACACTCACTCTGTCCAGACACCACCCTAAGCTCTTTAAACCGATGATTTCACTAACTCATCCTAACAACCTGCCAAGGGGGGTCCAAGTGAGTCTGTGCCACTTAACTGGTTACTGACAAAGTGCAGAGATGAAAACATGCCCCTGCGCTGACTCCTACTTACTTTGCAAAAGTTGCGTTTTAAAATCCAACCTGTTTTGGGAAGGTAAACAAGACTTTCCCCCCAACACACACGTGAACTACAGTTACATTAAAAATCATTAATAACACTTTTATTTCTTTAATCAGAAAAATAGAGTCTTCTTTCAAAAAGTTACTGAATGTTTTTAAATGCTTGATTTCAACCATATATGCGATTCTTATTACTATTTCCTCAAACTCTGGACTGATTAGCACTGGCAATACGGTATAAAACACAGAGACACTTTCCTACAACCTTATGCAATCCTTATGCAAGTCATGTACATGCTGGGAATGCCCACACACACAGCCCCACACACGCTGTGACAATCACACACCAGAGACCCTGACACCGGGGACCAAGTGCCAGGACAGCCACATAGGGCTGCATGGAGTGCCACACACACTTCTAGAAAGGTACTCACATTCACATAGCTGCCCAGGACTTATGCTAACCATTTTCTTATTAATTTAGTCAGGTATGCCCTTGTCATCATTGAGCAAGACAATCTTCCTATAAATCACAAATCTAATTTTAATAACTGAGTGTGCCTATGACTGACCTGGCTGCAGTTGTAGTGGCTGGCACGCGAAAGCCCCAGAATCCTAATTCCCAACCTTTGTATACTTCATACCTGGGCTAGGGGGGACAGCACAAAGAAGAAAACCTTTATGGTCATTTCAATGAAACAGCTCTTACTCTCCTGAGGACTAGTGCCAGGAGTAAGGGCAAGAAAGGGACCCAGAAAGAAGCTGCAGGTACAGGGACGACATTTCCTTTCTGCAGACTCTCCTGGTAATCATGTAACAGGACAGAGTTAGGACACCAGACAGAGTGGACCTGAACGGCCTGGGTATAACGATCACATGCTGTACACTGGCTCTCAGGACACTGTGGGTTCTGTTTTGCTTTGTTAATTCCTGGCTCCAGGTATGCTTAGTAACAAGCATCCTTCAGTAAACAATGGGAGGAATGAAGTATGTAAAAACCGGTAATCGGAGAAGTCCGTGATGCCTGGGGCATCATGCTGGAGGAGGAATGCATGATCTGGGTCTCTGCCCACATACCAGGCCACTTGGCCCTGCCATCTTAAGCTGGGCTGTTCCCAGCATGCCTCCTCACCCTGTAGGAGATTTCTAAGAGGTAGCAGAGCAGTTAAGAGCCAGGCTGTGGCCAGAATGCTGGATTCCAATGCTAGCTCCCCTTCCTAACCATGAGACCTTGGTCTGGCTATTACAAGGATTTGACACAGCAAGGCAAATAGGCCAGTCATGGAAAACGGGAAAAACAACTGTACTGACGAGGTTCAGGACCCTTGGAGGCAGTTTCCCCAGAATCACTGATTCATGTGAAACGATAAAAATGCTTTTATAATGCCTGGCACATGCCAAATGGAATGACACTGACAATAATATGATACACAGAATATTTAAAAACCAAGAGGTATGACTCTAACCCACTGTACAGATGTTTATGGTATGCACTGAAATACAACACACCTTGATGCCAGTATTATGAGAACAGACCACAAGTTATTTCTAAGACACAATCAACTCAATAAACCATTCAGCTCTTTCAGAATGGCTGGTATGCAACACCAACTCCAACAATCCAAAGAAGGTAAAGCAAATACAAACAAGAAGAGAAAAACCATCTTGTTGTTTGAAATATCACATCTTTTTTCAAGTAACTGTATAAAGAAATGGGCAGTCAAAACTAACAACAATGGCTGGACAAGTGTGAATTCTACAGCTGGCTCTGAAAGATAAATGCAACTACAGAGCCAAACCCATTCATAAACTACCTAAGAGAAAACAGAATCTGCAGCATTTCCACATCATAAAACCAGTGCTATGGACAGACTCAAAGAACTCTTAAACTTAGATTCTGTGCAGGCTTGCTACTACCATGAAAAGGTAAGTTCCCGTCACAATCTGAGGAGTCAACCTTTGTTAAGCTCTTGCTGTGAGCCAAGCTCTGCATGGATTATCTCACTGAATTCTCACAAGAATGCCAAGAAGTCAATATCATGATTACTCCTAATTTACAGACAAGAAAACTGAGGCACAGACAAGGTAAGTAACATGGCTAAGATCAAACAACTTGATTAAGTGGAGGGGATGGAATTCAAACTTGATTCCAGAACACCAGTTCTTAATCACTAAAGAAAATGTTTTAAATAATTAAATCAACATAAATAAGTGACCAAACTAGCTTCTATTGTCAAAATTCAATTGTCTATTTAGAAGAACAAAAACTAGTTATATGGTTTCTGGATTTCAAGGCACTTCGGAGTAGCAGAACTTAACCCACGCCACTGGAGAAACTGCAAATAGATTTGTACATACAAGTAAGACTTCACACTTTATGGAATCACTGGATCTTGGCACCAAAAGATCTCACATTTCATGGAATCATTAGCTCTTGGAGCTAACGAGACTTTAGGAATCATTTAGTTTAAAGCCATTTTGTGGATGCAAAACAAAGTTTGCAGAAGTTCTCAAGGCCATATACGAAAGAATGTTGATGTGAATAAAGAAAGCCAAAGGAAAAAAACCAAGTTTTTATCACTAGCGTATTCACTAATAAGATATAAAATCATAATAAATTGTGATAGGTTTCCAGATCACATCAAGATTTGTCATTATACACCAATAAGCACTGACAGTGTGCACTGGCAGACATGAATAACAGTCACTAAAAGAACATTCATGAAGGAAATGTGGTAGAAGCAAACGTCACAGTTCAACAATCTCTTAATTAGCATCATATAAAAAATGATGAGCGCTTTCAGTTAGGTTTGTTACGGTTTTTTCTTTCACCCAAAACAGTTGTGAAGAAGATAAGCTCCACATCATCTTTATCAGTATGGAAGTACAGAAAATCTAGGCTGCTTTTTTTGGTCCAAATTCATTTCTCCATTCTTATTATTGAACTAGACATTCTAGCTTCCTTTTTAAATTATACATGGTAAAAACCAAATACAGAAGAGATTTACTTTTCATACAAAATAAATTTCTCATCATTTTACTTTCTAAAGACATTTCGCTTAACACAATTTTTTTAAACTGTTAAAGGAAAAAATAACATCGTAACTACTGATTTGAAATCAATGAGTGAGTTTAGGATGTGTTTCATTACCTAAGGTGTTGCTTTCACTTTTGTCAGGAATAAATAGAACACGTACTTGTCTACACACATACACTGACCAATGTCACAGACAAATCAATGAGGTCCTGTATCATCAAAGTGAAATATAACACTCAGTTTCATTCATCCATTAAAAAATAATTAGGTGAACTGAAGTGACAATCAAATTGATTTCTGATTTTATTATAATAGGTCTGCACCCATTCTGCTATGTTCTTTCAAACTTTCTGGTGAGCTACAGTAGATGCTAATAACATCTGATAGATTTTAAATAACGTATTTTTTTCCCCTTAACCTTTACAAAACACTGTGTGTTGGTCAGACTAACCTGTATTTCCAAACTGAGATGACCCTGTGTCCTGTCAGAAAACAGGAAGTAAGGACACACTTAGGGAGTTTTCAATACTGGAGTCTGAGTTTTTCAGTGAGGTCCAACATCTACAAGTCTTAGACAGTGTCAGTTCTCTGCCTATGAAGTCAGGCATTCTCCAGCGGCCCTCCCTAGGTGACCCACGGCATCCCTTCCATGGGCCCTGAAGGGCTTTGTCTCTAACCATGAACATCATGACTTACGGATCTGTCAGGGTAGCAGAGAGCAACTGACGCCACCAATTTCAGCATTCAAGATGGCCAGTCCACCCAGCCCTTCTCTAGGTTTGCACCTCTGTGTAATTTAAAGAATAGGGAATCTGATCGATTTCCAGCAGGAGCACATGATGGTTAAAACCCAAGAAGTGACAGCCCCGTCTGCGCCTTGCCTGACTTCATGGAGCTCTCTTTCTCAAATGGATCACTCGTAGTTTGGTAAGGTAATTTTTAACTAAGTCAGTTAAAGCAGAGAGTCGTTAGAAAGACACACATTAAATATGGTATTCTTTCTTCTCCCGCTCAGTACAGGCACACTGCTGAGTGCCACTTGAACAGCCCTGTCCCTCACTGTCAGTCTCCTGCCCTGGGCCAGTACCATGGTCTTTTTGTGAATGAAGTATGAATCCCTGGACGGAAACTCTTCATTGTCTTACTTGAATAAACCCTAATACGCCAATTCTGGCATTCAACCTTATTAAAGTGGAGTTAGAATACAGACGCACTCTGAAAGAAACTAAGGTCAGAACGCTCATAGAAGTTTGCCAAATTTTCCCTGACTTTACAATTCTCTCCTATGCTTCATATGACAGCTTATTTTAAACATATCACCTTTAACAAGTCATCCCAAATCATTCAATTTAGCCTTCACAGAAATAACTTTCTTTTCCCACTCATATCTGAAAACACTCAGACAATATTTAATTAAATTACATGTTGATAGTAAAGGTGTACTTGGCATAAATGAGTTAGAAACAAGTATAGCTAACTTGTGCATCAGCATAGTATCTAACTGGTGAGAACACAGTGATCAGGCATGTGACAAGAGCCTGCTCACCTCTGCTAGCAGCTAATTATCAGGTATATATATATATATATATATATATATATATATAGCATATATTATTTAAAAATTTTACATATTTATATATTAATATAGTACATCATTTATGTTATATATAGTTTACATATATATTAACCTGACAATTTAGAAATAAATAATTTTTAAGAGAAAAGAAGGGAAGAAGACTGAAAAGAAAAAAGGAGGAGAAAGAGGGAAAAAAATTGTACTTTCCTTCTCCTTCATTCCATCCAAAGAAATCCTTCTGCACTCCAAGTGCAAAACAGACTCCCATCTTCAGTGTTTGCAAGGTTGTTTGTAAAGAGCACACAAACCTCTAGAAGCAGGAAGAAGCCCGCACCTGCTCTGAATTCCCCTAATGTACACTGTCCATGTTGTTCAACAGCAACTGAACTCTTCTTGGTCAGAAACAAGCAATTACAAATCAGATCAGGCCATGAGTCTTAACTGACTGTACAGTGTTGTCTTCAAGCAAACATGAAGAAAGCACAGGCTACCCTATTTGGGCTCCTGATTGCTAGAAAACAAATGAACTAGTGTAAGTACTATACAAATAATAAGTCATGAGAATTGCTTTCTCAAAAGTTGATGCAAAGCAAATTCAATACAATGTATAAATTACAAAATTAAGCAATGAAGTTTCTACCCTAATTTCTAGCTATAATCAGTCAGTAGACTTGATGTATGCTGGTCAGGATAGGGTAATTTGCTTTGTACTCCATTTGGGAGTGGGGGGAACACAGCTCTTTCCTTTTTCCTCGATAATGCCAACAATTCTTACCCACTCACCGCAGTCCTTCCTCAGGCACTCCTGCTCTTTTTATTGGCACAGGCTAACATTTAAATTTCAGACCGGTTTTATAAAACACCCTACATGCTTGAGACATCTGAGGTTCAATGAAAGCATCATCTGCACGTTTGAGCAGGTATGTGAGTCTGGAGGGGAGAGTTGGGTGGAAACAAAGTTCATAAAAGTTGGCTGGAGTTCCCGGAAGGTTCTGGCGGAGCCCTGGGGAGCTGCACTGGGGTGTGACTTCAGAGAAAGCCACCAGTCCAGGTACCAAATCAACATACTTGGGTGAGCTGGAAATCTTTCTGGTCCTCAGAAACCCGCCTGTTGGTCCTTAACAGGAATGAAAGCTGGTCCATGCCACACTATTTGGAATTCTATCCTTGATTACTCTACAAAGTATAAATAACACATTTTAACCATTAATTTGTGTTTTTGTTGTTGTGGTGGGTTTTTTTTGAGACAGTGTTTCACTCTGTCTCCTGCAGTGGCAGGATCTAGGTCACTGTAGCCTCAAATTCCCAAACTCAAGTGATCCTCCAACCTCAGCCTCGCAAGTAGCTGGGACTCCAGGTGCACACCACCATGCCTGGCTGATTTTTAAATTTTTTTTGTACAGATGGGGTCTCACTATGTTGCCTAGGTTGGTCTTAAACTCCGGGCTCAAGTGATCCTTCTACTTTAGCCTCTCAAAGTTGATGGAATTACAGATGTGAGCCATGACACCTGTCCCCACTCATTTACTTTTATCTATCGTATTTCTCTTTATACTTTTTATTTCATTGATAGTTTTTTTCTTCATAGTACTACTGTTCAATCAGAATACTAACATGCTGTTTCTTAAGAACAAACTGTTGCTCTCTGTATGCAGATCTAGCCAAGAGAAAACATCTGTGACAAAAACATTGTTCTTATTAATTTCTAAAGAACAGATTTTAAATTTACAAAGAAAAAAACCAACTGAGTGTGCTCAGGAAAGTTCTATATATACACCTGGATTGGTAAATTCTTGATCTAATATATACTTTCAAGCACACACAGCAAAAAATATTTATTGTTTCATATTTTAAATTATTGTATATTCTACTATAGGTTAATTCACAGGAGGGGCAAATTTATAATAATGACTGCTTATGTTGGTCTATTTAAAGTTAGCAAACCATTTCAAAATATGGGCTTTATAGCAGGTTTGTTTATAAACAGGTCTAAATTACTCATTCACATTAAGCATTTTGCCAGCCCAAATTATTACATGTTAACAGGTGAACTTTTTACAGTAAATCTTTGAGATGATGATTCTGATATACTAGAAACCCATCTCTCTGATTCTCCTCTTTTTGAGGAAACAGTTTCGGTAGTTGTTAAATATAAGAATCATTGGTCTAACTATAACCTATTGTTCTAACTGAAAAGTCAGAAGAAGCTAAAGTCAAAAGGTCTAAAAATAATGTTAATGTGACTTTTATTATTATTTGCAGTCCTGCCTACTGCCTTAGTAGCACGGCTTCAAGTGGTCTCCGGTAAACCTCAGCAATTCCCAAAAATGTCAAGGAAATAGACCTAAGTTATCTAAGGGCTCAAGGCAAACTTACAAGGGCAGGAGTGGGGAAGATGGAAAGGAGGGAAGGAACAAAGATGAGAGAGAGAAGGGTTAAAGGAGGAAGGGAATGGAGAAAAGGACAAGGTAAGGATGGAAGGACGGACTTTTTGTGTTTGTGTCATCCTCTGACATCCACTTCATTTCTACTGAATTCAAATTTTAATTTTAACTGAACGAAGAACTACCGCACAATAATAAGGCTGAATAGAGTAAACTGCACTTTCAAAATATACCAGTACAATAACGGTGAAAAAAGTAAGGGTGATATCAATGATTCATGTTGAAATAAAAATTTCCTTTTTCTTTCATATTTTTCCCCCAAAACAATCATAAAACAACAAAAAAAATACTTTCAAAAGTAGTTTGAAAGATTTAGAAGAAACAAATACTGCAAAATAACCTCCTCTAAACTGTCTCCACAGATCTGGAAAAGAGAAACCTTTAAATGGGCTCTGACAGACGCTTCTGTAAGTTAAAGGGTACCTGGACAGCAAGAAGCTAAACACAGGCCACAAAAGAGCTGGCTGCAAATAGGTCCCTGTGGGGGTCATAGCAGAGGGTGTGGAGCCTGGGGAAAGCAGGACACCCCCACTCTTGGATGACTCAGTTTCTACATCTTTCAACAAGAAAGCTGTCCAAGAAGTAACCAGTAGTTTCTTTAATTTCATGCCATTTCACACTTCCAACCTTCCACAAAGAAATTCCTCGTTCATCTATCAACACTTGTCTTCCTTCAAAACTCAACCAAAGGGCCCAATCGCTCCACCATCTGACTCCCCCTGACCCCACCTGGGATCCCACACCCCGCACACCCTGCCCTAGGCATGGCCCTCTACTCCGCAGCCGGGCTCTTCCAGCCACCAGGCACCAGGACCCACTTGGTCTACGCTGCAAGCTGGATGCTGGGCCCGCACACAGGGAGCTTGGCACACGGGCAGGAGGGTAGCAGCCAACACCTTGGGGACCCCACTCTGGGGGGGCTGCAATAGCACACGGACAGGAAGGGAGCAGCCAGCACACTGGGACCCCACTCTGGGGAGGCTGCAACGCTCTGCCCCTCCTTCTGTCCCTCTGTGCAGAAGCCCTCCTAAATTCCTCTCACCAGATGATCTGAGTCTGATAAAATCTCCTGACAATTTAAAAATACTGCCTTGAAGGCCAATACTGTGAATTTTGCTAAATCTTTTTTTCTTAAGAGTACATTTTAAAGCATTTAATTAAAAAAAAAAAAAAGATGTGCTGTGCAACCTCCAACAACACAAAGTTCCTCTAGACCATGGAGCGCAACTACCAGCGGCTGCTCAGGAGAGCCAGCAAACAGGGTGTCTGTGGCAGCACTCACGAGGCCATACAGAAGAGTCGACCCAAGTGACCCACCATCAAGCAACCACTGGTTTAACCCAATATGATAAGTGCATGGAACAGTAAGCAATAATTTTAAAAATAGTTTAGTGTAATGTCATTATTTACAGGAGAAAGAATATATTAGTAACTGGGACTTGCCTCAAAGTAATTGAGGGAGTAGACACATGACACATGACAGGCCACAGATGGTGACTGCTGAAGAACTCAGGGATGGCATCACCCATTCCCTCTACTTCTATTATCTCTAAAATGTTTCAATGTGAATTTTAAGAAATGATGACAAATATAGTTCCTGACACAAAGGATGTTTACAATATGGTTTTTACAATGTCACGAGGTATTTTGACATATAATTTACATACCATAAAATTTACTCATTTTAGCAAATGGGGTCTATGGTCAGAACATGAGAACAGGCCCTACTGGCTCTGAGACCTGTAAGTCACTCACCAGCACTGGCCCTCAGATTCCTCTTCTGGAAAACGAGAACGTAAACTACCTCTTAGGATTAGATGAAACAGAAAATGGCAAAGGGTTTTGTAAACTGTGACCTGTCGAGTAAATTTTGATGCACCATTTTTAAAATATCTACCCATTTTAAATGGACTGTAGTAAATTTATAATTACACAACCAGCATCACAATCCAGTTTTACAAACAAACTTTACAACAGAGTTTAACTGAGCAACAGATGATTCGAGGATGAGGCAACCCTTAGAACCAGCAGAGGGTTCAGAGAGCTCCACTTAAGGTAGGCAACATTTATGGACAGAAGATAGAAGTATGGTACAGAAACAGCTCAACTGCTTAAAGCTCAGCCTTTGCCTTATTTGAACAAGGTCTGATGAACCAGCCGCTTGTGACTAACTGAAGCCCAGCTGCTGTGATTGGCTGAGACTCAGCTATTTGTTACTAAAGTATCCTCTTCAGTTAGACTTTCTGTTATTTACATACTAAGTTAGATTACAGCTGCTTACATAAGGACTCAAAGCACAGAGACAGCTTCAGGCTTTAGTTTCGTTTAACACTTTCATCACTCTGAAATGCTCCCTTGTGACTCTTTGCAGTCGATCCTCTCACTGGCCCATCCGAGGCAACCACTGAAATGCTTTTTGCCTAATTTTGCCTTTTCTGGAAATTTCATAGAAATGGCATCATGCAAGATGTAGTATTTTGCATCTGGCTTCTTTCACTTAGCATGCGGTCACTGAGGTTCTCTCAGGTTGTGACATATGTCAGAAATGTGTTCCTTATTGCTGAAGAGTATTTAACTGTCTGGATATGATGATGATATACCACATCTCATTTATCCATCCAGTTGGTGGACATAGGGATTTCATTTTTGGCTATTAGGAGTAACATCGCTGAACATTCGTAGAAAAGTGTTTGTGCGGACATGTTTCCATTTCTCTTGAAGGAGATACCTAGGAGTGAAAGTGCTGGTTCAAATGATAAGCATATGTTTAAATTGTGAAGAAACTGCAAACTGTTTTCCAAAGTGACTATACAACTTTATATTCCTACCAGCAATGTATGAGGGTTCTAGTTTCTCCACACCCTCAACACTTGGCAATGACAATCTTTTTTATTATAGTCATTCTGAGTAGTGGTATTTCACTGTGATTTAAATCTGTGATTTCCTAGTGACTAACGATATTGAACATCTTCTGATGTATTTGCCCTTCTTTGTTGAGTGTCTACTTAAATCTCATCCTCAGTTTTTAATTTGGCTGTGTTGTAAAAGTTCTGCATAAATTCTGGATTAAAAATCCTTTATTGTATATATGATATACAAGTATTTTGTCTTGGTCTATGGCTTGTATTCTCTCTCTCTCTCTCTCTCTCTCTCTCTCTCTCTCAGACAAGGTCTTGCTCTGTTGCCCAGGGTGGAGTGGAGTACAGTGGAATAATCACAGCTCACTGTAACCTTGAACTCCTGGGCTAAAGCAATCCTCCCACCTCAGCCTAACAAGCAGCTAGGACTATAGGTGTGTGCCACCCTGCCCGACTATGTGTGTGCATGCACGTGTTTGTCTGTGTGTAGAAACAGGGTCTCGCCATGTTGTCCAGGGTGGTCCTGAACTCCTAGCCTCAAGCCAACCTCCCACCTCAGCCTCTCAAAGTGCTGGGATTATAGGTGTGAGCCGCCATACCTAGACCATTTCCTTTTTTTTTTTTTTTTTTTTTTTTAAACGGAGTCTTGCACTGTACCCAGGCTGGAGTGCAGTGGCTTGATCTTGGCTCACTGCAACCTCCGCCTCCCGGGCTCAAGAGATTCTCCTGCCTCAGCCTCCAGAGTAGCTGGAACTACAGGTGTGCACCACCACACCCAGCTAATTTTTTAATTTTTAGTAGAGATGAGGCTTCACCATGTTGGCCAGGATGGTCTCAATCTCTTGACCTCATGATCCGCTCACCTCGGCCTCCCAAAGTGCTGGGATTACAGACGTGAGCCACTGCACCCGGCTGACCATTTCCTTAAAGGTATATTTTGAAAAGCAAAACTGAATTTAAAAAAATTTAAACCACTAACTTTTTCTTATGTTGTTCATACTTTCTGTGTCTCATCTAACAAACCTTTGTTTAATCCAAGATTACAAAGATTTTCTCCTATGCTTTCCTGAGTTTTAGTTTTAAATTTAATTTGTGATCCATTTCTATACATTCCTTGACAGAGAAAAAAAACTAGTGATAAAAACTGACCCCTTTTAAAAATACATAACATGATTATATATGCTCATATGGAGTTACATGTACACAAAGAAAGAAAAGCCCAACTGGACATGCACCAAACAGCAGTAAGCACTCATATCCTAGGAAGTTTTCTTTTCTTTTTTGGCAGTACACGGAGATAGCATATAATGAAGTGACTATAAAATACCACACACCGACCTGTACTCCCTGTCTCACCCAGACAATGAACATGTACTTCAGTCATGCACAGGTTACACGCGGGCGTCATCGAAGTGGAATGACAAATTTCAGGAGCAAGGCAGCAACTGGCAGATTAGGCACACACCCAGAACAGAAGGGCGGCAGGACCTGAGAAAGGGGCTGCTGGGACCTCCGAGACTCACCGGCAAAAAGAGGTTGAGTTAAACTTTCAAGGATAAGAAACATCTGGAGAATCTGACCACCAGTTGAGTTCCGAGAAAGCAAAGTCCTCAAGACAAGAGCAAGAATCTAGAGGAATTAAGCAGTATGCTTAGTTTTTTAAAAAGAAGTTTCTTTTTCTAAAAAGTACATTTTAGACCAGGTGCGGTGGCTCATGCCTGTAATCCCAACATTATGGGAGGCCTAGGCAAGTGGACTGCTTGAGACCAGGAGTTCGAGACCAGCCAGGGCAACATAATGAGACCCCTATCTCTACCAAAAATACAAAAAAATTACCCATGTGTGGTGGTACGATGCTGTGGTTCCAGAAACTCAGGAGGCTGAGGTGGAAAAATCACTTGTGCCAGGGAGGCAGAGGTTGCAGTGAGCTGAGATGGCACCACTGCACTCTGGTCTGGGTGACAGAGCGAGAAACCATCTCAAAAATAAAATAAATGAAAAGTACATTTTAATATGAAACATATTTGGCCAGGCACAGTGGCTCATGCCTATAATCCCAGCACTTTGGGAGACTGAGGCAGGCAGATCACTTGAGGTCAGGAGTTTCAGACTGGCCTGGCCAACATGGTGAAACCCCTTCTCTACTAAAAATACAAAATTTAGCTGGGTGTAGTGGAACGCGCCTTTAATTCCAGCTATTTGGGAGGCTGAGGCACAATAATAACTTGAACACAGGAGGTGGAAGTTGTAGTGAGCTGAGAACATGCTATTGCACTCCAGCTTGGATGACAGCATGAGTCTCTGTCTCTAAATAAATAAATAAATAGAAAAACATTTGTATAAAAGTCTTTGTATGCATATATGTTTTCATCAGTATGAAACCAATTGGTATCTTCTGGAATACTAATACTTCTTATAGTTTGTGTTTTTAATAATACATTAGCCAGTTAATAAAAGTTAATGTTATTATGAAGTATGATATGTAGTTTCATAAACTAAATTTAATTGTAACTATAGTTGGGTAATTCCTATTTTTGCCAGGGACTTTTATCGTGTCCCTGGCCAAGGAAGTTCCAATACAAGATAGACCCTCATTTTGAATCTAATGTAATGAACAGCGTATTTACTTGTGATGTTACTTCAAATGCTGAAGAGCTACTGTTCACTGTTTCAGGTACTTCTGAATGAAACTGTTAGCTGCTCCATTACAGGGACTATTATTTTATTCTTTATTCTTATTTTATTCTTTTCTCTGGATCACATGTTCTATTTTCCAAAGAATTTGCAATCCACAAAAGAAATAGCCCAGGAAGCATGCGGTGGATGTGCTCAGTAACTCCACCTCCCTGGCGCTGAGGCCAGAAAGCAAACACTTCCTGCAGCTGCAGTTTACACAACGATGTTCTGTGGATCTTTCTGGCAATAGTTGATGATTTAAGACAATAAAATCCTGTACCCTCCTGAATCCGTGGGCACTTCCCTTTGCACCACAAATACTGGTCTTTGTCTCTACTGCAGCCACGGTGGAAACACAGAGAGCAGGAAAAAGAGCTTGGAGGAGGAACCCTGAAGAAGGGGTGATCCCACACATCCCAGACTTCTACACGGCTATAAACACCCCTGGCTAATATTACTCAAGTATATACATGGTAGCAGGCCCTGTTCTGGGCCCTTTACAAACATTAAGTCACTGAATCATCACAACAGCTGTGTGAGTGAGTACTATTCTTATCTCCGTTTTGCAGTGAGGAAACGGAGGCAGAGAAGGGAAGGCACTTGCCCAGGTCAGGGTCACTGCTCTAAGCTCACACATCCTTAGGTTAACTCTCTGTGTTACACTGCATCTGTTACTTTATCTCTGTTCCCCCAAATCTGAATAACATTTTAATGAGGGACAGGGGTCAGGACTTCATAGGCTAATACACAATAGTCTTATTTTGGGCACTATCTTCCTCAAATCCTTTGTTTCTTGAGATTTCTCCTTAATTAGCCATTTTTCCACTGTACTTGAGTACATATTCCCATACGACCTAGAGACCAACACTGACTACACAATGTTAGTATGTGGTCCACTTATTCAACCAGGGGTGCCAAGACCTTGCTGGTCACTAAGCTTCCCACGATCATAAAGACAGACCAAGACAACCTGCAGAACAAAAGGAGCAAGTTCACACTCTTTCTCCTCCGTGCCCATCGACCAAGGAGAAAAGGAACTCCCCTTTCTCTCGCATCCATGAGGCTAGCAGTGCAGAACTCCTTCCCCATGCACCCCCACTCTTCTCCCAAATTACCTCTGCAGTAAAAAGACAGGCTGGTGCTTCCAAAATCAGTATTTTATTTGAGGTCAAGGAGAAATGTACTATCAGTACAACCACAGATGGCACTTGTTTGACTTAAAAAAAGACACACTACACAAAACAAGCATTTCCCAAGAAATAAAAAGCATAAGCAGCTTTTTACAAGTCTATGCTACTGACAGACTCAAGTACTTTTATCAAAGTCTAGAAACATTTGAGATATCCATCAGGATTCTGAAAAGAGCGGTTCAATTCTTCCTACATTTGATGCTTTTACTTAAAAGTACCAGGCATCTTCTGAGGTGCAACATATGAAAAGAGAAAAATAAAAAGGAACAAGCTACCAGGTTTGAGTGTAGAATCAACAAGAGCTCACTT
Organism: Cacajao melanocephalus; assembly: GCA_963573385.1. Classification (NCBI taxonomy): domain Eukaryota; kingdom Metazoa; phylum Chordata; class Mammalia; order Primates; family Pitheciidae; genus Cacajao; species Cacajao melanocephalus. The sequence continues at coordinate 136,210 of CAUYLG010043768.1, forward strand.
TCTTGAGTTTTACCACCTTTCCTGCTGTGTTAATAAGCCATCAGCCTACCCCCTCCCCCTTCCTTGGTCTGCTGACACCCCCACCCACTTCCCTGGTCTGCTGACACCTCCACCCCCTTGCCTGGTCTGCTGAGAAAAGGACTAGGCTTTGCACAGCTTCAGCATCTAGCAAGGGGCAAATGACTGCTGGGGGAATGAGGCCCCATTGTACAGAGTACAGGAAAGGGTCAGTTACAGACACCCATCAAGGTCTCTATTCCCATGATGCTTGAGGGCACTGAATGCCACACTGAACAGTTACCACATACATTTTTTTAAAAGATTGTTTCTTATAATTTGTTACTTTTTATTCTAAGAATATAAAAAGGTCATTTCTATAAAATGTACAAGGGAACATAAGATCTTTGTTTTAATATGCTTATTTCATGATTACAAAACTAGAAATATCTAACAAGAAAACTTGGTCTGTAAAAAAATTACCTTCCTACCTGATTCTAAAAATACTGTGAGAATGAAGATGATGTTTTGTAAGGCTTTTCTAGTCCTTGGAAGGAAACGTTTTTGGACACAAATGAAGCTGTTTTAAGATACCAAAAAGTAATCACCTTGGGATGCTACAGACTTATTCCAACACATACTATAGGAACGCTGCCAAGACTTAAGCCTTCTGGAATCTCTCTTTTAAAATTGCCTATTATATCCTACGGGACATTCTCTGGAAAAATCCTTAATGCAGTAAGCCGTTATTCTTTGAGAACAGATTAGAGTTTGGGTAATTATTCAGTGCCAAGTATACATAAACAGAATAATCAAGCTTGGTTTACCCCATTTTTTAAAAAGTTACGAACATACCTGATATATCAAGCATCTAATTACTGCAAAATGAACCACCACAAAACTTATAATGGCTCAAACGACGATAGCTTATCATTTCTCATGACTGCAGGTTGACTGAGTGGATCTTAAAAACTGTAAATAAAAGCACAAATAAAAATTATAAATGACTAGAATGATATATTAGTCCTTCTTCATGTGGCTGATAAAGACATACGAGACACTGGGTAATTTCTAAAGAAAAAGAGGTTTAATGGACTCATAGTTCCACGTGGCTGGGGAGGCCTCACAATCATAGCAGAAGGTGAAAGGCACATCTTATATGGTGGCAGACAAGAGAGAGAACGAGAGGCAAGCATAAGGGGAAACTCCTTATGAAATCATCAGATCTCATGAGACTTATTCACTACTACAATGGGATAAACCACCCCAAGATTCAATACCACCAAGTCCCTCTCACAACATGTGAAAATTATGAGAGCTACAATTAAAGATGAGATTTGGGTAGGGACAGAGCCAAACCATATCAAATGGAGATACTGGTAATCACAACATGAGCTGTGGTATTTAAAATCACTCAACTTGCTCATAGTATAGGTCAGGAGTGTCCAATCTTTTGGCTTCCCTGGGCCACACTGGAAGAAGAGGAATTGTCTTGGGCCACACACAAAATACACCAACACTAATGACAGCTGATGAGCTTAAGAAAAAAAAAATCACAAAAGCTCATAATGCTTTAAGAAAGTTTATGAATTTGTGTTGGGCCGTGGGTTGGACAAGCCTGGTATGGGTCCTTAGAACTACCTAGAGATGCTGGATTATCTATATACTAGATGCTACTTTCATAAGTAGATAATAGAACTTTTATTTTCACCTTTTTTCTTGAAACTGTCAAAGCCAAGTAAACGTGACTGCCATTCAAGTCCACCTATTTCCCAGGGTCCAGATTTTGAATCATTTCTGTGTTTTTGTTTTTATATAAATGTAGGCCTGTGACTCACAAACAACTTAGTTTAAAAAAAAATGAGCAATTTATTCAGTTAACAAATGAGCAGAACAAATTCATTAATATTTCCAAGTAAATCTGACTAAGTGAAGTAATTAAAAATCTCTCCTTTTATCCAAATACAGGATCATCTTAGACCACGGCTTCCCTCCTATCCACCATGAAAAGTTTCTGTTATCAGAATAACCACACGTAATCCTCAGAGTTAACAATCAGTGATGCCAAATGCTCTTAAAACCACAAGAAATAACCTTAGCAAAGAATTTCACTAAAAATGCTATGTATTTATCTGTAATCAACTTAGTGTTGGAAGGCCAATTTAAAAGTGTTTTAATTTAAAAAAAAAAAAAAGCTGCTCTAACTAGGGTGTGATTTTAACTCATACTTTTGTTATAAGGTAAAACAAGAAACAGAATCTTGTTTTATTTTTACATACCGTTATTTTTGAAAGAAAAATGATTTTTCTAAATCATTTAAACATGAAAATGAAATGTTTAGCTAACTTTGAAAACAGCAAAAACTCAGCTGTTTAACAAAAGAGAAGAAAAATTAACCCACTAAGCGAGTGATTTGTTTATATGTTTATGCTAGATAATAGCAGTAACCACACCAAAGCAGAAGCTGACAGTAGGAGTTGTATATTTCCATAAGTAGCTTTATTCTGCACTATGAACCAAAACAACATCAATGACTCCCTCCCTTACTGCACTTATATCTGCCTTCACCAGCCACTCTACAGCGGTGAGGTCCTTTAATCTCTACTTGCAGGTTCAGCCAACCAATTTCCAGGTCAATCCAGGTCCAATGGGAGAAAATGCTAAACCCAATCCATTTATTCAATAGGTATTCAATAAATACTTATAATGCACTACTATGTATTACACCCTCAGAGCACAGATGTGAATGACATTCAGTCCCTGCCTCCAAAAAGCCTGCCTGTCTTACAGGGGAGACCAAAATTAAACATATAATCAGCACAATTAGGATTCCATTCAAGTAACAAGCGCAATTACAGACAAGGGACAGGATGGTGGAAAGGATCTAGCAGGGACTTACATCATGGGCACGGGCAGGAAGCCTTTTCTCTTGAGCAGGTGGCACCTAAGCAGGACCTAAGGGGTGGTGATTCATGGGGAAGGGGAGGGCCCTGAGAAGGAGGGAGGCCCATAATGGATGACAAGGAGGGGAGGGGCAGGGCACAGCCACCTGCCTGAATGGCACAGTGGCCAAGCCCCTAGTACATAATGCCTGGCACCCAGAAGACACCGCTGTTCTGGCTGGTTCTCTCACTCTTTTGCAGGGCAGAAGCCCAAGTCTGAACTTCTGTCTAGTGGCCAAGACACTAAGATCACACAACCCTGGTATAGTCAGTAGAGAACTGGCTGAGGCTACTGCAGCTGGGCCTCCTAATCACCACTGTTGACCTTGAACACTCCACATAGAGAATGCTGTCTACATTCTCTCTTTTAAGTCTGTCTCGGCTCATTCTAACAGACCTGGCTCTGACCTCTCATCACCAACTCCTTGTCTTACGTCCAACAGAAGAATTGAAGGTCTGGCAATGGTCAGACCCAGGGAAGATAAATCTCAAGACACCACCTGGAAATCAGGCTCTCTTCAGGGGCAGCAAAGCTTTGGTAGTAAATGCCATTATTCTATAAATTCCCTGCTTTAGGATAAAAGAGGAGGAGGAAAGAGAGAGAGAGGGGCAGGGATCAGAAAAAGGAGATGGTCATGAGGATGCAGAATGCCACAGGCCCAACAAGCTTCTCTGGCCACCCTCTCTGTAAGCCCACTGACACTGAGAGCAGAGCTGATCCTCAGGAACAACAGTTTCTTAGTACAAGAAGCTGGAACCTGTTTTACTGCTTGAAGGCAACACGTCCTTATAATTTTCCAAGAACTAATAAGTCATTCAACAAAGAACTTTTCCTTGAAAGCAAGATAACACAGCTTTGTGACTTATGAAAGAAAGTTACCATTCAAAAAAATTATTTAGCAGTTCTGCAATAATCTAAAATCCCATGGTCCTACATTTTTTTTAAGCAAGGCAAATTCTATAAATATAAATACCTCACAACTGCCTTTAATGGAATCTAGAAATCTGAATACTGAACACCTTGAGTTGCAGTTTTAGGGAGCTACTTTTTTTTTTTTTTTTTGAGATGGAGTCCTGCTCTGTCCTCCAGGCTGGAATGCAGTGGGTTCAAGTAATTCTCCCACCTCAGCCTTCCAACTAGCTGGGATTACAGGTACCCGCCACCATGCTCGGCTAATTTTTGTAGAGACGGAGGGTTTCACCATGTTGGTCAGACTGGTCTTCAACTCCTGACCTCAGGTGATCTGCCCACCTCAACCTCCCAAAGTGCTGGGATTACAGGCGTGAGCCAGTGTGCCCAGCCCAAGAGGTACTTTTAAGATAAGATTTTTCCATTGTTTTTAATAAACTCCAAGAAAAGACATGCCTGGACACGATCTAGCTACTAACTACAAGGAATTGAGTCAGACTGAAAGAATAATTTTTAAAAATGTTTTTGGGGCAGGTACTTCCCAAGGCCATTTGGCTTCATGTGGCCAGACTGATTCTTGAGGGGCTCTCAGGTGACAGCTATAAGCGAAGTAGCCCCTGAAGTTCAGCCCCTACAGTCACTATGGACTTGATTGGGCAATATCAAGGGGCTCAAGAGGTTCTAAAAACCAGGCTCAGGTTTATAGAGCCTAGTCAGAGTCTAATGCAATCGCCCTCACACTTACAGCACAGTGTTAGCAAGAGAATCACCCAAGCAACTGTGTGTGCAACTGGCCTTCTGCAAGTCACCCTGTGAGAATCAAGGCTTGAAGAACTGGTGAAAAAAACAAATGCTGATATACCACGACTATTGTTCCCACTGTGAGTAATAAAGTCCTCTGTCTCTGACCCAGGAGTCTCATGTCTTTCACCAGCAAACTAAGGCAGGTTAACCTAGCTTGCAACTAGAGTAAAGAAGCTCGGACCCTTCATAATTCTTGATAAATATGTACTACTGTTGTCATATGAGATGCTTATAATTGGCTAAAGACAGTTTTGACTGCTTGCAACCAAAAGCCCTGACTAATGATATGACTGCTTTAAAAATATTTAAAAAGAATCAGAAGAAAAAAGAGGGATCAAGATCAAGAGAAGACCGATCTCCATAAGACAGCCTGGACAGGGTGAAAAGCATTCTCATTTTTCCTGCACTCCTGTTGTGAGAAAGGCTCTGTGACTGGGCTGAGGAAAGGAGCTGGAGACAAGACAGACAGGAAGCACCTCGATACATACTTTATGTAACTGCCACCACAGCAGGCACAAGAAATAAGTACACGGTGCTCAGATGGGACAGGCCAGGGGACTCACAGCAAGTCAGAGGGGCAGGGAAAGCTTCCTTGGCAATCTACAGATAGCACTTAAGTCATGCACAAGTAGATTTTTTTCTTCTGGCAGGCATGTCTTCATTCCAGAGAAAGTTCACAAGTTTAAACAGTCGGCACAAATTTATCAGGCCTCTATTCTTTCAATCCAACTATGTTTTTTACAAGTACAGAATAACAGTGTAATTACACATTGAACACCAGGCAGTAGACTAATGACAGCACTTCACAGCTATGGTCTACCAAGAAATCAATTTAGACTCACTTGAAGTTGTTAATCATCAAGCATCGTCAAAGAAGTTTCACATATAAAGCTTTAGACTATGTCTCATCAATTGGCATATGCAAATTTAAGCTAAAGGCTCTTTAAAACTTCATTCAGTATCTGGTCATTAGAAGGCAGTTAACAAACAAAATATTATCAAGAATTTTCTAACACTGGACTCAGAGTCAGAACATCTGCTCAATTAACTTTGTGACTTTGGGCAAGTCACCTAATTTTGCAGGCACCAGATGCCTCATTTCTTATAAAAGGGGGGAGGGCACAGGTGATAATGACTTCCTGACTTCTAAAGGTAGAATCATTATGTCAAGTCATTACATCAGCATTTAGTGGCAGTGCTCCATTTCACATATGATGTGTCCTGGAAAACACGAATGCTCTCAAATGACAGGCGCAAAAAGTAAGATAATCTCAGTCAGGCTTAGAGGCACTTGATTTCCACCACTCACAACTAATCTTTTTTTTTTTTTTTCTTTTTTGAGACGGAGTCTGGCTCTGTCACCCAGGCTGAGTGCAGTGGCATGATCTCAGCTACTGCAACCTCCACCTCCCAGGTTCAAGCAATTCTCCCGTCTCAGCCTCCTGAGTAGCTATGATTACAGGCACGTGTCACCATGCCCAGCTAATTTTTGTATTTTTAGTAGAGAGGGGGTTTCACCATGTTGGCCAGGCTGGTCTCAAACTCTGACCTCAGGTGATCTGCCCACCTCAGCCTCCCAAAGTACTAGGATTACAGGCATGAGCCACAGTGCCCAGCCTCAAAACAAATCTTTGCAATGTTTTTAAAAAGCCTTTCTTCCTTGATATAAGTAACACATGTGCTAGATGGCTAATTTTTTTTCCAGAAAAAAAAATTAAAATAATCAGTAATCCCACAACCCAAAGGCAGCCATCATAAACATTTAAATAATGCTCAGTTTTAAAAATTTATATAAATACAAATATGAAGAAAAATCTGGATAAAATTTAGTAAAACAACAAATCCACAACTGCATCCCTCCCCACTCCCACACTGACACAGAATAGAGAAAAAAGTAAGGAAGGGCTCGGAAAAAGAACCAGGCAGAGCCTAAACTGTCCCTGCTGGCCAGCCTGGAACAATCTGAGCAACCCAATCAATCATGATAATAACAGATCACAATCAGCAGAATCAAATAAGGACCATGAGCCTGTTCTGAACAATTAAGTCAATGAGAAGGGAAAGCTCTTCCTTAGAGGACTCAAACTATAAAAGATGAGTAAGTGAAAATTTAAAAATTACCCTCTGGTGAACACCACAGTAATAACCGGTTCAGGCAAAAATCATGAACGAGTACAGGATTAATGGGTAAAAGTATGATGAGGAATAAGATATTTATATACTTTCACAGAAAATCCCAAGACACTTTATTAGGAAAAAAGTTATCAATCTGACAATGCAGTTGGCAGACACCATCTTAATTACGTGACCAAAGTCACCAGCCACAGGACAGGCATATCAACACCCTGCCTCCTGATAAAATGCACTGAGCACAACACCACCTTCTGTAGCATTCCCACACAAATCACAAGGAAATACCACACAAATCCAAACTAAGAGTCATTCAGCAAATTAGCTAGAATTAACTAGATTGTATTCTTCAAAACTGAAGGTCCCAATCGATAGACTGAATAGCTCTTCCAGACTAAAGAAGACTCAAGAGGCCCGCAACTAAATGCAACATGTGATCCTGGAATGGATACTGCATGAGACAAAGAACGTTAATGGGCAACTGGCAAGATCTGAATAAGGTCTGTAAAGTAGATAACAGCACTGAATTAATGGGGTATTCCCAATTTTGATCATTTTTCTGCTGGAAGAGAATGTCCTTGATCTTAAAAAAATATATACACTGACATTTTTAAAGATAAAAGTATTATGTCTGCCTTAACTATAAATGTTTCAGAAAAAAGTTTATCTAGGTGATACATGTACAAACACAGAAAGAAGGGTATAAGCAGTATAACAAATGACAAAATACTAACGTGAGATATCTGGGTGAAGGCATGTAAAACTTTTTGTGTAATTTTTGTAACTATTTTTAAGTCTGAAATTATTTCAAAATAAATATATGTATGCATATATGTGTATGTGGTTACCTTTCTATAAAAATATAGATCTAAATCATTATCTATAAAGGCTATACAGTATTCCTCCATTTAATATACCACAAATTATTTAGCATTACCAACTTTGCCATTGCCAACGCCTAAATATTCAGAGATAGGCCTCTGCATACTGCTTATTTCAGCAGAATTCCTGGAACATCCCTCCTTTAAAACGTGGATTTCACTGAATTTCAAAAGCTAAGTTACTAGCTAGATATCTACAGCTATCTAGCAACCTAACATTTGACTTAAAAACAAATCAAGTCCTTAAATCTTTCACCCTTCTCCACCTCTTCACCTGATGGAGCACCTGTGTAACAATCAAGAAAGAAAACAATTCTTATGAAACCTTTTATACTGTCAACAAGAGATCACATAATATGAGCCTCATGTACTTTATTTCTATTTAAAAACTTAACAGAGAAAAAGAGCAGAAATACAAAAGAAAACAATCTACTCCCATCTGTTTACATATTTAGAGACATCAAGTTTCAAGACATCACAAAATAATATGAATCAGACCAGTGTATAGAACTACATGCCATGAAGCAGTAAAAAGACAGTTCTTTTTTTCAAGGAACTTGTGCAGGTAGGCAGGTACTGAGTAATGGGTACAATACTTGTCGGGTTTGACAATGCAGCCATGTTCAATGTTTGAGTGGACAGAGCTATGTCTATGTCACTGAACCTGAAGAAGACTCGCCGCATGGAGGGTTTGGACAGGCCAGGAGAAATGCTGATGGAACAAGCTTCTTTGCTGAGAATACTGAGAAACTATAGGGAAGATAAGACAGACTACTGAGCCTAGTGAAAGGGGCAGATAAGGATTTCAGGATAGAGTCTGTGCCAGGCGCACAAACACACAGTAAGCTGTCACTGCTATCCTACAGTAAGGTCAGCATCCTCATCATCACTGCTATCATGTGTAATACTTTTGGAGGCTGTCAGAATGCATGTGAGGTCTCATTCTCCAGTTTCACGTTAATCAGTCACATAAATGTATGGGGAAATAATCAAAAGAAGTGTCCAATAAGACACTCTCTGAGAGCTGACTTTGCAGAGACCTAAAAAACAAAGATGGACCTGAACTGTTGTAGTATTTGCCAACCACAGCACTGCGTAACTGGTTACAAAACATTTCCTAGAGGACATATAGTGACTTACTCCTTGTTTCTGACCATAAGAATGAGATGACAGGGAATGATTCCATTACTTGAAAATACTACCTTGAACATAAAGAACTAACCAGCTTCAGAATACACACCACCACTTCTATAAGAGCATATAGGTTAATGTTTATGTTGCATATTTTTAAAGTATACCTAAACAGAAAATATGATCAATTTATTAGTTATAAAAAAATAAAATTAGATTCCACTAATCCTCAAGCATTTAAATTTAGTAAAATATTCTTGCAGTATTTTATCTATATATGTGTGCCCTCAGGTACATTTTTCCTAAAACAAAAACAAATAATACTTTTTTTCAATTGCGTGATTCACTTACAGTGAATATCCTTCTGTGTCATGATACATTATTTCAGCATTACTCTACTACATATATCATTTAAATAACTGCATTAAAATATTTTAATCAAAATTATGCATCACACAATAAATATTCAAAATAGTTGCTATCAGAAACTGCATGGAAACACAGATTTTCAGTTAATTTTCCAAATCTGAACTCTCATAATTAGAGCAATTATCGACATATTTGAGTTTCTTCCCAGCAGGGGTTCCACTTCATTCCAGCCAAAAGGAGAAAGTATCCTAAAATATCCAGAGTTTTCCAAATTTCATAAGCTATTAAGAAAAGAACAATGTCATACATGGCATTTTTCCTTAACTATAATCACTCCTTTTATCTTCAAAGTAAACTATGACTTGCAAAGTAATCATTTCTAACTTGTAAATCACCATAAAAATTAATAGACACCACACTAAAGATTTAAGAACTTTTTATTTTAAGGGCAGTTCAAATTCAGTTCTGAGGCTGGGTAATGTCTACACAGAATTTTAATACAATTTAATAGCAACCCAGAGTATGTCAATGAGTTAATGTACTCCACTTATTAAACAGCCCCTCCTCTTCTTATATTCTTGACCTGTAAATGTTCAAAGACATTTGTTGAGTGAATAAGTAGGGTTCCATTATATTCTTTTTATCAACTGCCTTATAGGCTGTTCAGATTTACACCTGTTATTCCAGGACAGTGGTAGTATTAATAGCATTCCCTCTCATTCTTACAAATATGCTGAGAGGCTGAGGTGGGAGGATCGCTCGAGCCCAGAGACTCAAGATCAACCTGGGCAATGTAGTGAGACCTTGTCTCTATAAAAAAATTTAAAGAATTAGCTGGGCATGCACCCACTACAGGTGGACACACTCAGGAGGCTGAGGTGCGAGGATCACTTAGGCCCAGAAGACAGAAGTTGCAGTGAGGCAAGATTACGCCTCTGCATCCCACCCTGGGCAACAGGGCAAGAGTTTGTTCTTGGAGGAAAAAAACAGAAAAAAAGGGAAGAAAGTTAGAGTTTGTAAAACAAATAATTTGGAAACCTTCTTGGCATCCAAGAAGTTACCGGGCTTACTTCTTTTATATTGGAATGGGATCATGTATCTATGACCCAAAGCAATCTTTATTAATGTCATCATTATTGCCAGTGCCATTACTAACGCTAGATATGTTGTAATTTACAACACAATCGATGCAACTATATTATCTCCTGAAGGTTGGATCTATCATTCTTTCTGAATTCCTTTTCTTTTTCTTCATCTCTTTGATAACGCCAACATCTCCTAATTTGTTTGGTATAAAAAAGAAAAATAGAAAACATTAAACAATAAATGAGCCATTTAGAGTTGTTATTGAATACCAAAATGTTAATCAACAAAATCAGTTTTATGGTGAAGGAGCAGAACCACTAGGGTCAGGAAGATAATTTATTAAGAACCACAAGAACTCTTCACTAATAATTATCTTTTCCAGTCTGCAATTTTCCTGACCAACAATGGCTTACTTCTCTAAGTTCTGATTACTGTCAACTTTATTATCAGAGCCAACTGCCCTTTTCACTTTACTTACGATTTGAATCACTTCTCTAAGAAAATAACATAAATTACATTCCATATGTTAACATTGAAAATAAGCGGACAGTTTGCTGTGCCCATTCTAACAACAGAGGTAAAAGATGTACTACTACTTCCTTCCCTGTTTTGTTTTGTTTTTTTAAAGAAACAGGGTCTTGCAAAACAGGGTCTTGCGCTGTCACCCACACTGGACTATATGGAGTGGCAAAGCTGGGACTAAAGGCATGTGCCACCATGGCCAGCTCATGTTTTCGTTTTTTTGTAGAGGCAGAGTCTAGCTATGCTACCCAGGCTGGTCTTAAACTCCTGATCTCAAGCAATCCTCCTGCCTCAGCCTCCCAAAGCACTGGGATTACAGATGCAGCCACTGTGCCTGCCTGGCCTTTACTTTTTCTTAAGTCCTAGAAAAATCACTTAAATGTTTGTGAATATAGAATGCTATATATACATACACATTTATATATACATGCTCCAACTATGTCAAATTGGTCTTTTTGAGAAATAACATCAGAACTTTAATATACCAGCCTTGACCCACTAGGTAGGAACCAGATCCAGCCATGCAATGAACGGGGCTGCTGGTCAACATTCTGTGAGCCACACATCCCATGTCCCTCCCATCGAGGACTGCACCGAGAATAGAGACACCGGACAGGTCACGGCAGAGGCTGCGGTATTTCTCCTGCCACTGCCCCTCTGGAGAACATGCTGGGCTAGTTATTAATCATATATACATATCAATCTCAGGGGAGGGTCTCATTACCTAATGCATGAGGGAAACCCTAGACGCGCCTGTGTGGATACAAACTGATTAAATGACTATCCCACAGTGTTATCTGGTTTTCTCTTTCAAAGCCACAGGTGTCAAAGGAAGGGGTATGTATGTAAATTTGTCCAGAGACACTTCCGAGGAGATCACACCAGCCATTCACTTCTTTTTGAGGTGGAATTTTTTTACATTTAGTCAGCTCTTCCAAGACAAGACAGCAAAGTATGCGCAAAGGACTAGAAGCTCTGTAAGTCACTGCCCCAGGCATATGAGTCCGTCTTCAAGTGAGTAAGGGGCAGTCAGAGAAGACAAATTAAAGCATCCTTTATACAGAAATGTCATGGGCCTGAATCATTTCAACAGGCAGGAACGGCCACAAGCATGACGCTTCCACAGCGCCAACTGCAATCTCCTCAGACTGACTCAGAGTTCTTTACAAGAATAGACTTATCTTGCACACACATATTTTGTAAATGATCTCTTATGAACAAAGGGATTCACCAAAAATAGTTTTAAATATTTGCATTTGCATATGTGGATTTTTCTGGATTTTTTCTTTTCCTTTTCAGATTGTCTGAGTTTGCTGTTAGCTCTGTCATCGTCTCAGCTTTCCTTCCACAAAGACTCCTGCTCACTGAGTGGCTGTGCCGCCAGCTGGACTGCCTGCCCCTGCAGTCCACCCTCTTGCCTGGCACCACATAAGCAGTGGCCAGTGGAGATTGAGGGAGCAATCTCTTTGGAATCGATTTCTCCCTCTCTCTTCAAAAACTAGTAGCCTCTACTAAATGGAACCTGTAACTTTCAATCTCCATAGACCCACTTACTATCTCCTACGCAAACCAGCTCTGTTGACTTAAAAAAGGTCAACTGTCTGTGCCAGATATGAATGATCTTCTGAAGATACATAGGGCCAGGCACAGTGGCTCACACCAGTAATCCCAGCACTTTGGGAAGGCCAGGCAGCAAGAGTGCTTGAGCCTAGGAGTTTGAGACCAGCCTGGACAACACAGCAAGACACCATCTCTACAAAAAATAAAAAATTAGCTGGGCATGGTGGCATGCAACTATAGTTCCAGCTGCTGGGGAGGCTGAGACAAGAGGACAGCTTTGAGCCCAGGATGTCAAGGCTGCAGTGAGTTATGATCAGGCCATCACACTCTAGCCTGGGCAACACAGCAAGACCCCATCTTAGGAAGAAAAAAAAAGTTAAAATAAAACAAAGACATTCAGAACAGCAGCTCATCAGCTCTCAGCAATCCCAAATAAGGTAGAGAGCTTTTTAAGGCTTAGACTGGCAGAAACAATATTAAATACATTCCAAAGAGCATGAAAATAAACTACATTCACATGTGAATATATCCAGTGCCTTGGTCATATATGTACAACCTAAGATGAGAATTATCCAACACATTCTCCCATGCTACACATTTACTTTATGATCAAAAGGAACTGCTAATTTGTGTTTTGGGGGATTAACCCTTCTTTCCACCTTCCTCAATCCAATTCTACAGAAATACTGGGTGTTTCAGAGGTGATGAAAATTTCAAAAACATTTCACTTGTATTTAGGATAGTGATTTCATTCAAAATCTGATAATAAACATAGCATTCAAGGTATTAAGTACTTCATCAAACCATGGGGACAGAAGCATCAAAGTTTTACATGTATTCAAAAGTAGACAAACCCTACAAGTACAGGACAGTCATGTACCAATATCCTCATTACAGCTTAGGCTTAGTACAGGATAACTTTACAAATAGATGCATGTTTACAATGCTACTACAATATTTTAAAGCTCAAATATTAAAAATAGAAATAAATACAATTAAAAAGCAATGTGATTCCTTAATGCTTCTACCAAACCGGCAATTTGTATGCATTTTTCAAGAGAGCCATGGCCAACTTGGAACATCTGTGGTAAAAACCCAAGACCAGCATTCAAGAATTACTCAAGGAAAAGCATTTTCACAAAATGAACCAAAGCTCAACTGCTAAAAACATAGTTAACGTGCACACAATTGCATGGGCTTGTAAAAGTATTCAAATCCTAGTATTTCCACTTGAACTACATCACCATATTCTCCCCACCCAAAAGTTTCCGAGCTAAAAGGCAGGAAACTACACTAAAAACCACAGAATTTGATGCATGGGATAAACCTGGAAATCAGTGAGGAATTATAGTGGGAAAGCTGAAAAGCATCAATGGGTAAAAAGAGGAAAACTGTATAGAATGAAAACTTATGACTGCCATGCTTATCTTTCTCCTACCTTTCACAGTTCTTATTTGTAAGGTTATCGGCAATGGTGCAGGGAAAAACAATGAAAATAAGGAAAGGAAAATCATTCAAAAATAGAAACACTTTTCATAACTTTAGTACGTATAAGGTATGGAAAATAAACCCACGGGGCTAATAAGTCATATAAAAGACAAATTGTGTTAAATTATACTCATGTCTACTATACTATTTAGTTAACAAGTGGTTAAGAGAATGGCCCAAGAACTAGGTTCAAACCACTCCATCCCTTAACCAACTCTGTACTTCAGGCTACTTAACCAATCTCTCTGTAGCTCAGTTTCCTCATCTGTAAAATGGAGATAATATTATATTTATTAAATAAGTAATACAAGCAATCAGAACAGTACATGGCAGCACTGGCACTCAAAGACAGTTAGCTGGCATCGTAATTATTCTAAGAGCACTTGAAAACCACATCACAAAATATTCAGCCCAGAACTCCAAGTACACAATTTGTCCTTTTCACAAAAATGGTTTTCAAAGTTTTTGTTTTGGGTAACTTGGCAGATGTGACAAATAAAACACCAGTGGATATCATAAAATCTCTGTTCACTATTCCAAAGTTACAGCCCATCTTGAAGACATTCTAGTCTAACTCCTCGGCTGGCAAGGAGAAAAGCAAAGACATCCAGGTCTCCTATCAGCAAATTTAATAGAGCAGAGTCTGCTTCTAACTCAATAAAGATTGGCTCAATGACAGAACAAATAAAAACTTCAGTGACAAAACACATGTATCCCTGTAAGAAAGCCCCTTCTCTTATTATGTTAGTAATTCCTTCCTCTCCTCCCATATGTCTCACTTTGTCATTGTTTTGTAAGCAAATGCATTACTTTAACAATCAAGAAACTCCACAGGACACAACACCTGAATAACAATAATCACTTAAAGTACTTCACATAAACATTCATATCACCTTTTGCTTAATTGGACTTTTATGTGGTATCTACTTAAAAATTCACGTCAAATTTTGTTACAAATATTCGCTTTTGCTCTTAAGTTCAAAAATCTACAAACAGAAGAAATATAACTTATTTAGATTAAACACGATGGCCTGTGACTTTTAGACACACTACTCCTTGATACAATGATTTTCAAAAACAGAGTCAAAGGTACTCTTTGACTGAGAGTCAATTACTGGGCAGATACCCTGTTAAGGACTGCAGGGAATAAAAATAAACAAAGCCCACAACACAGATGTTTACAATTTCTCAGTAATACAGAAGGACTGGCAATTATCTCTGTACCTTCGAGTCCCAACCAACAAGAGCACAAAACAAAACAACAAAAACCATCTGGCAACTTCTGCTTTTTCGTAAAAATCCTTCTCGACCGTTAACTGTTGGCTGGGCATTAGATCTGCAGTCCTTGTTAATGCTGTACACTACATTTTGACATAGCGGAGTGGGGGAAAAATATAATACATTTTAGTACTTATCAGTGTATTGTAGTTGACACTATAACTAGACATATAAGAGAGACCAAAACTGACATTCCCTAAAATACTAGCATCAGGTTCTCATTCATCACTTTAGGCTGCTCTGGACAAGTAACTTTTTCATCGCATGACTTTCCCACGTTTACATATCTTGGTGTTACCAAGCACTCATGCTCTATTTAATTTGCCCAGATACTACTAAACATTAATATAACATTATCCACCATGGGAATAGGGTATTGGTTCACACTAGCATGACAAAACCATGCGGCACTGTGCCCAAGAGTCTCAATCATTAGAAATGGTCACTAATGTGCAAATAAGAGGCCGACTCATTCAGAAATGAATGCAAGAAACCCAGAGCCTCTGTGCAGGTAAGGCTGTCCCTGCCCACCCACCACGGCAACTCGAAGAAGGCAGCAACCAGAACAGTTCCATTGGGACCTTTCACTTCCCTTTCCAGTGAGTCCAAATTTAGACTGCGCTCTGGAACAAAGTGGAAAAAGTCTCTTGAAGCATGTTTTTGGAGTTAACATCCACTCGATGACTCACAGTTACGCATCATAGAGGCCAGGTACTTTTATTTCTATAAAAGGAATACGTTTGAGTGTTGGGGAGGCCAGCCTAGAGCTCAAAAGCCTGGTGACCAGGCAAGAAAAACAAGGGAGAAGCTGGCTGTCTCCAGCTCAGGCAAAGTGGTTTTAAGGACCAAAAGTTTAAAATGTCACACTTGACTCAAGTTTGCAATTTATTTTCCAGCAAAGTCCCATGAATCTGGGCAACATCTAAATACTACTTAGTAGTGCTAATTGGGTGTACCTCTTAAAAGTCTGTTTAACAAGCTATTCAAAACACCCTGGTCCCCAGCTGCCTAGAAAAATATTCTGAACACAATTACAAGGGCATGACTAAAAATCAGCCTGTTTTGCAGTTCTTCACTGGCTAAGGTACTCAAAATTGCAAAACAGTCTTCTCAGATTGGAAGATGAAAAACTCCACACTCCTCACCCCATCCAACGTCCACCGCCCATAACTAGACTGTCCCTTGGGTAAGGTTTGAGAAACTCCAATGAGTCACCAAGGACTCACATCTGTCCATTTCAATTTACAAATGAGATAAATCAACCCATGTATGAGAGGGGCAAGCCAAGTCTGAATGTCACTCACCCACTACCATCCTAGCAATTTGGCCTTTTTATCCTTTGTCTTTCTCCGATCATTTCCACTCACCCTTTGGCCCCTCTTTACCCTTTCCTTGGCATTTGCCCTGAGAACAGCTGCCCCAGTTTCTCCATGCTCTTCAGCCAGGAGCCATCTCTGCCTAAGTGCAGGCGGGGGCAGGTGGCACGGGACCCAGCCAGCCCCAGTGCGTGTGTGGCCAATCTGGGCCTGGGAGCCCGCTCAGAGCCAGCAGACATGCTGTGGCTGCCATGTTTAACAACTGTGCTGGGCACATTTTTCACCACAGCCATGCGAAGGGTACTCATCCAGTTAGGCCCTGGAAGAACTGTGCCATTCATGTTGTTAAGTATCCACCTTTCAGTCTGCCATCAGGAGTTTTCAGGATTCAATTTTGGTGGAAAAAAAAAAAACAGGACCAAGTGCTTGTGTAATCCTCCAGAACTTTCACTGTTCTGACTTCAAGGGTGAGAACACCCAATATTAGCCTTTATAAGGGACAAGAAGGAAAGGAGAGAGAGAAGAGGGTGGGGTGGCGGGGGGGGTGTTAATTTTATGGGGAGAGTGGAAATGCCCAGATGTTCAGGATTCAGAATCACTGTAAATGATTAAAATGCCTTTGAGATACGGCAGTCCACATGAGTTTTAGGGAAATCCTAAAATTGTCCATGAGTCCTGGATGACTGAGATGGACCCAAATAAGGAGGTATTGGTGATGTCCACCCAAGCCTGGCACAGGAACTGCACCGAGCATGCTGCTCCAAGGAGGAGCCCTACTTTGGGTTAGGAGTGAGAACACTCAATGTGATTAGTGAGCAGCAGGACTGCACTCGCATTAGATTAGAGTACAGGTGCCAGGACAGAAGCTCAGCAATGGCTGCAGGGCACCAACCACAGCACCCACTCCGGGCCCAAGAGGCATACACCCTCACACCCACTGACCTAACTTAATTTTTTTTCTGAAACACCAAAAACTAACTACACAGAGTAAGTACTGGAAAGAAACATACTAGAACAAGTGTTTTACAATAAGACTTTATGTCAGGAGCATTTAAAAGATGCTGAGATGCACTTTTTCCTCTAAGAATATGTGTTGTTCATATGAGGACATAAACAATTAGCAAGGGAAATTAGGCTCATCCATAGCAATGAAGTCCTGAATTGCACTAGAGGCTAATACAAAGCAAATGCAAACACTTTTCCAGTCCACTGGAACTTTATTGTTTGCTCAAGTATTCTTTTCTAAAAACGTTATGCTCAAAGTCTCAACAACACTGCCAGTGCCTTTAGCAGAGTGAGGGCACCTTGCAGAAGGGAAGCTGTGATCCCACTACTGGACAGAAACCATGGGACAAGGTGGCCTTGCAGCCTTGGGGCACATCATTTCAGCAGCTTCCCATTGTGATTTTGCTAAGAGGATACACAAACAGCACATAGTGCTCCCTTCAGCTCTCAAAACATAACCGCTGTTGCTAAGCTGAGCAGCAAAGCTCTTTTAACAAAAACATTTCTAAATCCCCACAGGATGAATTCTGCAAGGCGTCTAGTTACTAACTAGCCGGCTGGATTTTCAGCAGACATGGCACCCAACCATCTGAACCAACAGCATTCTCTGAGACGGCTGCTCATCTGGCCTAGGAGTTCTGAGGTCAAGGTCAACCAGCCATCCTCCTAGAGAAACTCTGGAGCCACACATCAGAGAGCCAAAATAGGAACTGCATTTTTTTTAATGTCTGGGATCCATCTTTCTCTTAGAAGCCGTGTCCTTTTGGGTAATTAATTAATTTTTTTTAATGGTTACCATAAAAAGCCACTATTTGCCAAAGGTTAACAGTTGGCAGTGTCCCTCAGGATCTCAGAACACCAAGAAACAACCTCTAGAGATCTCAAATGGGCAGCGAGGAGCAGTCGGCATGCAGTAACAGCGGCCCGTGCCTTCCCTCCGCGACAAACACTTTTCGGCAAACAGGAGGAGGGGAAACAGCACAGAAAGTTTTGTTCCCAGTCTGAAACTGAAACCAACCCCATTATGGAGGGGGGAATAATGAGACTGACGGTTAAATAGCAATGTTGAATTCTTTTTTGTTTTTTCTCTTTTTAATTAGAGTTTCTTTAAAGCCTTTTTGTAGCGGGGAAGGGGGGAGTTTATTGTTTTCAATTATTAGTCAAAGAAAGTAATACTTTAAACTATTTGTTTAAATTTTTAGGGGATGAAACAATTATTCTGAAAGAGTACTTTAACAAATTGTTCCCTCTTAAGCATCTTTTAAAACAACAAGTCTCCAAGGACATGTTTTTTCATTGTGTAAACACACCTATGTTTACAGCATACCTTTTATTAAAGGAAGGGGAGAGAAAAGCCCCCCCCCCCGCTTACATCACAGTCTTGCTGATGGACAAGTCACAAAAAATGACAACCCAGGACACAACATAGGTCCCACAGAACTGCAGTTCAGAGACTTTCAATAGAGGGAAAGGAAGGAAAGACTCGCTAAGGCTTCTGTGATAGTCCAGGCCAGTGAGAATAAACCTACCTGTGATAAAGAGCTCCAGGAGGCCGAGAGGAATAGGTGTCCTTCTGAACCCTAACGAAGACCCCCACCTCCCCAGCTCATGGAGCAGCTGGCCCCATCCTAGAGATGCACTGTTGTCTACCCGCGGCTGCCTGGAGGCCTGTGGAAAAGCATGACACCCTGGCTCGGCTCAGAGGAAAAGGGGCACAAAGGACAAGGCACCACAGCCAGGCTGGAGGCAGGGGCACGAAATGCCTCTAGCTGCCAGCCTTGCTCTAGGACAAAGTGCGCAGCTAAGTGGCATGTCTCCACTGTTATTTGGTCCAATTTTCCTTAGGTATTCTCTGGAAAATCAGGGAATAATTTTTTAAAATCATCAGAACTCCGAATTCATACCTAGGGAACACTTCACGTGTCAGAAGAAATTAAGTGAATTCTCAAAGACTGCTGAATGTTCCAACAGATCATGTCTTAGAAAGAAAAATCACAAAATTTCATCAGAGAAAAAGTACATCAAGTGTAATAAGTAATGGCATTTTCTTACAGACCAAGCTCCTGCATGTAAATTTCTAATTTTTATCACTTCAATCTTCAACAAAATAAAGGCATAGAATTGATACTGTCATTGAATCATATGTCTATTATCATAAGGAAGAATTTTAGCTATGTCTATGGGCAAGTAGAAACTACACTGTATTTGATAAGGCAGTCATCTCTAAAACTTTGCTATTGCACTCACACTCTGACAACAATTTCTATCAGATATAAATTTGTCCCCAGGTGGCAGCATCGGTAAAGAGTGAGCCAAAGACTAACATTAAGATCCAGGGGACCAAGATGCTCTCTCAGCTAAGGAGGGAACCAGCAGAGAAGTAACAGGTGGTTCTACCAAATAGGAGAAGATGCACTGTCTCTCCCTGAGCCTGGCAGTGGAGCCGGGGTCCTTCCCACTTCCCAGAGGAGTTTGCTCCTAAGGAGTAACACAAAAAGTCTCATTTATCAAATCTTCAGGCCACACAGCTCAGAGACATCATTACTGTGTTGGATAAAAAGAAAAAATACCATCCAAAGATTTGAACAGGAAGAACTAAAAGTAGTAACATGAAATTCAATGATACGTGGGAAGTTGTGTTCATATTCAAAATATTAATTTATTAAATAAAAGTCAGGGAGGATGGGGGTTGGGGAGAAGGAGATTAAAAACACAAGACTAAATATTCTGGAGAATTCTATGAGGTCAGACCTAGAATTCTGGACCCACATCAGTGTGGAGTGTGGAAACTACCGGAACAGTGAGGGAAAGTGGGGATGCGAAAGAGCCTAAGCAGGAGGGGCGTGGCCACCATGCGATCTTCAGATTTTCTCTTCTTTCTCCTGTCATCCACTCCAGACTCTGAACTTCACCTTTACAGACAGACGCCAGACACTGATCTGTAAGTCAAGCAGGAGCAGTCAGCATTTTCAGGACACTGAAATGGCCCTCAAGGGATTTCTGCAGTGCAGCTGCCTGGGGGCAACCGCAGACACAGGTCCTGTGTGAGTTGTCCCACG
Organism: Cacajao melanocephalus; assembly: GCA_963573385.1. Classification (NCBI taxonomy): domain Eukaryota; kingdom Metazoa; phylum Chordata; class Mammalia; order Primates; family Pitheciidae; genus Cacajao; species Cacajao melanocephalus. The sequence goes on from CAUYLG010043768.1 coordinate 156,688, forward strand.
TGCCATCTCACAGACTGCAACCCCCAGAAATGCTCCACATCCTTCACAGGCCTGCCCACAGCCCTCTGCAAGCTGGCACAAGGGCCATCACAGATTCTGAGATTGAGGAGACCATAGAATGACTATGAAGTTCTAACAGACAGTGCGAGGGACCCCCTAGGCAGCAAACACCAGATGATGGCGACAGGTAACTAGCTCTACAGACTGGTCTGAGCTGGGGTGAAGCAGCCCACCACAATGTTAGTTTCAACAACTACCAAAACCTTTAGAGACGCACTAACAAAATTTGAAGCAGGCCAGTACCTAGAAGGACATTTGCTTTTCATGGTTCTCTAATACACTTTAAGGCATCCAAGAATACAGTATCTGTAGAAATTACCAACATCTATTCTATATCCCTTAAATAAGATGTCATTAATTTATTTTTAAGTCTGCGATGTTAGCTGAATGTCCTACAGAAAGTTAAGAGCCTAAAAAATACAGCTAATAGAAAAATGAAAAAAAAGTACATTGTAGGATTCCCTTATTTTTTATAATCCATATAATGGAAACAAGGAAAAATTCTAAACGTGAATGTTTATGAACACAATTTTCTTGCATGTTCTTTATTCCTTAACTTTTTTCTGAAGGATTTCCCTAGACAAAATTAAGCATCTTAGTATACATAGAAAATAAGCCAACTCAATTCATAAATTTCAAGAGAAAATTACTGCCTACTTCTCTACTCATATTTCTTTTTTCTTTTTTCTTGTGGGGACACTGGGGGGACGTGGGACCACTCACTCTGTCACCCAGGCTGAAGTGCAGTGCTGCAATCAGAGCTCACTGCAGCTTCAAACTCCGGGGCTCAAGAGATCCTCCCGCCTCAGCCTCCTCAGTAGCTAGGACTTCAGGTGCCTGCCACCACACCAGCTTATTTTTTATTTTTGGTAGAGATGGGATCTTGCCATGTTGCCCAGACTGGTCTCAAATTCCCGGCCTCAAGCGATCTTCTCACTTGGTGGGAAGATGGCATGAGCCACTGTGTCTGGCCTGTATTTTCATATTCAAAGATCAGACACCTCTAACAACATGGTCTGCCTTTTTTTTTTTTTTAAGTTAAAAATGAGATTCTTACGAAGGAACAATTTAGGTTATATTCTTTAGAAAGCAAACAATCCTTATTTATTCAAAAAACCCAGTAACAGCATTCATTTCACACAATACTCTTAGCATTTTTTTTTTAAAAAGTGGTAAAGTCAGTTATTTTCTTTTGCCACATTCCCTTCAAAATAATCTTTTTAAATCCAATGAGAATAGGAAGCTCCAGGCAGCAGCTAATGATCAGTTTGGAAATTCAGGCCACACAGACTGAAAACATCAGAAAATCAGCATGTAACCAGCGTTTGATTTAGGTTACTTTAAGAGGTTGTGCCAGAAAACTAGGGAATATAATGCATAGGCTTTGCCACATCTGTATTACAGTTGATCATTATTATTATTATTTTTTGAGGCAGAGTCTCACTCTGTTGCCCAGGCTGGAGTGCAGTGGCACGATCTCAGCTCACTGCAACCTCCGCCTCCCGGGTTCAAGTGATTCTCCTGCCTCAGCCTCCCGAGTAGCTAGGACTACAGGCACATGCCACCACACTCAGTTAATTTTTGTATTTTTTAGTAGAGATGGGGTTTCACTATGTTGGCCAGGCTGATCTCGAACTCGTGACCTCAGGTGATCCGCCCACCTCGGCCTCCTCCCAGAGTGTTGGGATTACAGGCATGAGCCATTGCACCCAGCCAGTTAATCACTAATTTAGCCAACACAGCTTCAAAAATCAAGTGAACTTAAAATATGCGTAAAATTCCAGATTGAGGCTGGGTATGGTGGTTCGTGCCTATAATTCTAGCACTTTGGGAGGCTGAGATGGGAGGATGGCTTGAGCCCAGGAGTTCGAGATCAGCCTGTGAAAAAAAGTAAAACTGCATCACTACCAAAAATTAAAAATAAAAATAAAAAAATTAGCTGGGCTTGATGTTGCGTGCCTGTAGTCCCAGTTACTCAGGAGGCTGAAGCAGGAGGATTGCTTCAGCCTGGGAGTTTGAGGCTGCAGAGAGCGGTGATTGTGCCACTGCTCCAAATTGGGCAAGAGTGAGACCCTATCTCAAAAAAAAAAAAAAAAGGCCAGGTGCGGTGGCTCACGCCTGTAATCCCAACACTTTGGAAGACCAAGGCGGGCGGATCATGAGGTCTCTACTAAAAATTCAAAAATTAGCCAGGCATGGTGGCACGCATCTGTAGTCTCAGCTACTTGGCAGGCTGAGACAGAAGAATAACTTGAACTCGGGAGGCAGAGGCTGCAGTGAGCCCAGATCAAGCCATTGTACTCCAGCCTGGGCCCCAGAGCGAGACTCTGTATCAAAAAAAAAAAAAAAAAAAAAAATCCAGATTTTGAGGAAAAAAAAGTTTTGTTGATTTGTTTCTTTAAATATTTATGCTACTGAAGAATTCTGAGGGCAGAAAAAGTAAAAAGGATACATTTTTATTTTAAAATAGTTTTAAAATTGTAACGTAGCATTACAGAGCAATTAAGAACAAATACAAAACAATTCTTCTAACTTCACCATATGTTTGAGTCTAGCATATGGTAAAGAAGTCACAGGGTATCTAACTGCTAAACAGGATTTCTCTCTCCATTCGGAGACACGAGATCCACAAAGGTGGGGTTGGGGCCCAAGGCGGGGTGGGTGGCAGGACGGGACACCAACACGCTGGCCTGGAGCAGCAGGGGACTATGACCAAAACTCTTCCCTCACTCCAAACGGGAAGGTGGGGACAAAGGCTTTCTCACCACCCTCCGGTCTGCGCTTCTGTGGGAGTAGGGGGAGTACAAAGACCCCCTTCTGAGCTCTTGTAAAGAAGGGCAGGATGCAAGCCAGGTCCTGAGGGCTGACAAATCCTGATTCATGGCTCAAGTCACACTTAGCTCACACACAAAATGAGCGATTCAGCCACTCCAGGCTACGGGAGGGGGCTTCTTCCAATGTGCTGTAGGTCTGTTTTTAAACAGACCACCACTGACGGGAGCTGCTGACTCAGCAGCACCCCTGTGCCCACTCTTCTTGGCCCACTGTCCATGCCTTTATGCATCCTGGATTGACTCAAGCATCAAGTTAGGGGTGAGCCAAAAAAAATGACCACTGGAAATCATAAATATCTTCACATGACTCTTACCCTCTACGTACTGAAATTATGAAACTGTGGTGAGTAGGTTGAGTCATCACACATCCTAGCCTGACAGACACAGTCTCAGTTTACTCCTATTGTTCTAGAATAATTATTAATAACACTCTTGTTCACTCTCAAAACCATCTCTGTTTAGACAATAAATTATATAGCCAGCCTATCAATAAGAAACGTGAAGATATCAAAGCATCAACTGCAACACTTGTCACCTTTCTAATACCAAGCAGGGACAGGGCTTTTTATCCACACCACAGAAAGGTTCTTAACATGCGGCCAGAGCACAGATTAACAACCTATGCCTCTCACATGGAATCTGTGAGAGGCATAGATATATATACTCATTTTCTCCTCTTTTTTAAATTGACAGCATTCCTGTGTCAACAACCATCACCTACAAATGATCTTTCTTAAAAATTCTTGTGGTGTAGGACCACACATACAACTCTGCTTCTGTTGCTTCTGTTTGGCAAATCCAAAGTAATAAAGGCCAAATGGAATCTCTGCTCTAACAGGGTATTTTTAAGGAAGAATGGTTAAGAAAAGTGGCAAAATGAATTACTCCAAGAACAAGGAAAACCGTGAGTACAAGAGTATTTGTTAAAAACAAACAGGCCAGGCGAGGTGGCTCATGCCTGTAATCCCAGCACTTTGGGAGGCTGAGGTGGGTGGATCACAAGGTCAGGAGATCAAGACCATCCTGGCTAAAACAGTGAAGCCCCATCTCTACTAAAAATACAAAAAGCTAGCCAGGCACGGTGGCACGCGCCTGTAGTCCCAGCTACTCGGGAGGCTGAGGCAGGAGAATAGCTTGAACCCAGGAGGCAGAGGTTACAGTGAGCTGAGATTGTGTCACTGCACTCCAGCCTGAGCAACAGGAAAAAAAAAAAAAAAAAGAAAGCCAAACACATGACAAACAGTAAATGTCATATTAAATTAAATGATGAATAAATACAAAATAATCAAACCAAATAAAAAAGTAGACAATGTTGATAAAATACTTGCAGTGCATTAGAAACGGCGCCAAGCCATAGTATGGCAAGGACTGATTTTGCTTTTGTTTAAAATCTGCAATGATGGGCCTGCGGAAATTCCAGAGAAAGTCTTGCATTTGCATGAAGATGCAAAGCGCCCCTCCTTCCTGCAGTCCATAAACTCAGCCCTCAACAGGAAGAAGGGAAACTCCTAGGCATCCAAGCCTAGGGACTGATGAGAAGTGGGAGACCTCCGGGCAGGAGACAGGAGAAGTGATTCTTCCTCTCCAACAGGTCCTGGGCTCTGGGACCCAGTGAGGGATGGAAGCCAGGCCAGCAATATTCTCTATCTACCCTGAAAATTTTTTTTGTTTTTTACTTTTTTAAATTTCCTCCCTGGTCGTAAACCACAGGCAGCAGGCTTTAAAGTGCAAGAATCCTGGGCTATCCTTGGAGATACCCAGGTTCCAGAACAGGAGCTCCAGCAAGGATGGTACAAACCTAGTATCACGGTATGTTTCAAAGCAGTCAGACACCAAAAATCATCATGAAATTCACACAAGTGCCAGAACGGCATGCCATTAAAAAGACCTACATGTTTGAAAATTCCTATAAGAGGATTTTCATAACATCTGCTCATATCCCCGGATGACAAAAAAAAATTTTAAAGAGCCTGTTAAACTTGTGAAATATAAGCCCCTAAAACCAAAACTTAAATGTGGTGGCTTATAAGAGTTTTTTCATGTATGTAACATAAATAATAATAATGTTTTCAACCCTCAAGTGAATTCTAGAATAAATCACCTGTCCTACTGGGGCATAACTGTATGTTCACCACTGTCAACCCAGGAGTGCCCGGGGTGCTCAAACCTGAGGGCAGAGTCCATGGAATCCAATTACAGTATGTAAAGCTGGACACACAAAGTGTTTGAAAGCAGGTTGTTTGTGCTTCTCTAAGAATATTCTTATAGAAACTAAATTTAATGGCCAACTGTTTCATTTCCAAAATGAATCTATAACATTATCAATCCTGTAATGTGTCCATAAAATATTTCATGACCATAAAGACAAGTTGAACCAGATCTTCAAGTGACTGTGCTTTAAACAAGAAAAATTAAATGTTTTGGCTCTTTCCATTAACAGTAAGAAAAACATTACTTTTGAGAAGTTCAATACTTCTAAATTTTAAAATCATCTTTAAAAGAATGAACTGAGGCTGGGCATGGTGGCTCTCACCTCTAAACCTAGCACTTTGGGAGGCCACGGTGGGCAGGAGTTCAAGACCGGCCAAGGCAACTTGGTGAAACCCCACCTCTACAAAACAATACAAAAAATAGCCAGGTGTGGTGGCACATGGCTGTAATCCCAGCTACTCCAGAGGCTAAGTAATCCCAGCTCCTCCAGAGGCTGAGCCCAGGAGGTTGAGGCTGTAGTGAGCAGTGATTGTGCCTCCAGCCTAGGCAACACAGCGAGACTCTGTCTTTAAAAAAAAAAAAAGAAAAAAAAATGAATGAACTGAATTTGTTTCAGAGACAGGGAGACAGGGTGGGTCTCACTCTGTTGCCCAGGCTGGACTTAAATCTTGACTCAAGTGATCTTCCCACTTCTGCTTCCCAAAGTGCTGGAATTACAGACACATGTCACCCTGCCTGGCTTTTATAAGGAATTAGAACAGAATGTGTTTTTAGATAAGAACTATGGTTCATATTTGGTATTCTCAAATGCATTAACCTCCAGATATTCTTCACAAGTCAGTATTTCTGATGCAAAGGAAATGCTTTTACTGTAACATGACACTTTGTGAACTTTTCTTTCATAAGGTGTATCTCCCCAACCCAGCACATTAGTAGTCTAGGTATCCCGTGTATTTTCATGACTCTAATTGATTTTGCTGAGCTCTTACTAAATGCTAGAAATCGGCTACATTACTGTACAGTATAATTTTCAATGTGACTAGTTTTAAATAAAACTATTTTCATTTAAAATGTCCAGGTAGATATAAGTAAGCTTTATCCTGAGTCTCATCGTTTCTAACCTTGAGAAACACAAGCTTGCAAAATACATGGTGCTTCCACATCTGGAGTTATGTTCCAAGATCTAGTTTTGTATCTAGACATATCTCTAACTTTCAGTATTATAATAATCTAGAATCTTTAGCTCCAAAGAATGTATAATTTATGCAAAGGGCAAACAAAAAATGGAATCTATTACTAGATATTAAAACATAAAAGGAAGTAGAGATTGTTGAAAGGGAGAAAGAAGTTCTAAGTAAGGAGTGGAGAAGACTGGAAAGGAATTAGAAGACTCCTCTTAGAAAGCATTTGAATCCTCCACATGTATACCTCTGTAACAAACCTGCACGTTCTGCACATGTATCCCAAAACTTAAAAAAAGAGAAAACATTTGAATCATGATAGCCATAAAGAGAAGAAAACTGTAATCTAAATTCCACCCAGCAATTTTGGGGGAGTAGTACATTTCTAACTAGTGGCAATCTAGTGAAACTTATGGAGCTCTTCTCAGAACACTTTTTTTTTTTTTAAGTAATGATCAAAAGATTTTAAAGCAATATGTGCCTCTTTATCACACATTACATGAAAACATCCAGCAGTCATTCTAGTAATACTGGAGTTTTGAAGTAATGATGAGCAGGAACAATATTCTGAGAGATCTGTAATGACTAATGTCAACTTAAAATATCTGTAGTATCCACAGGTAAAAAGTCACAGATACTACTAGAACTACATTCACAATGGAAAGAAATGCTGCATTTTATTGGACATCCACAAAAATAAAGATATAATTTATTTATTTCTCATCAAAATTCACAGGTCTTGACTGTAGACTAAAATCCCTTCCTCTAGACACTACTATTTATTTGGCTTTCTGACCTCTACCTTTGGAGGGAACGTCATAAAGAATGATCAAAGAACATCTCCTTAACTGGGGCCATAAACTCTGTGGCAGAATCTTCTCTGGGGCAGGGTTCAGGCCCGCAGCCCTGTGTGTGCTGTGTATGTCCCTGAGGACAGCTGCCCAGATGGATGCCTGACCCATAACATGACCATCAGAAATCTGAAACTTTTCAAGATGGCTCATCAATCCTGCCTTGAACTACGAAGGTAAAAGAAAGTTGACTGGGTAGAAAGGTAGGCAGGCAGGAAGCCGACCCCTAGGGAGAAACAGGAAACAGACACAAACTTGTAGCAGCTCTACTGGAGCCTGCCTGTTCCACTCCTAGCAGTTCCTCGTGGGGTGAGGTGGGGTTATACCACCCTCCCTTGGGTTAGCTGAGAGGATCCTTCACTGGGAAAATAAATTTCCTTTTTTGCTCGAGCAACCAAAAGTGCCTTAATTCAGGCAGGCTCTGAAAGGGTAAGGCAGACTCCACATGCTCCTGCTCAACATGGGGACTGTCAACAACCACAGTCACAGAAGGTTACAGACACCTGGGCGATGGCAACTAGCACTCATTTCTCCATAAATCAGCAGCTCTATAAAGTGGATCTTTCTAAGAAGTACATGAAGAATCTATGCTTTAGTGACCTGACATGTCAGCACACATATTTCTCTGTCTTACTTTCCTGTGATAGCCTTGTGTAAGGGGACTTGCAGCCACTGGTACTCGCTGCTGGCCATTCGGGCAGCATTACTGTGTATTTCGAGAGCACAGCCAAGACATACAGACAGCATGTGGCTCTGTATTTATACTGACCACTACAGGAGGATAAGAGTCACAGAGACAGACGCTTCTAATTTACATATGGAAAACAAAGCAAATCTCTGTACTCTTCTATCAGTGCTATTGCTTTTAATTAGCAATAAGCAAACATAGAAAACCAAAATTACATTATCAGCCTAAGTGGGTGAAGTCGGTCTCTTAATCTTTCCTAAGCGCAGAGCTCTTCAATTCTGTTCTTACTGAAATGAAGGGTGCCCCCAATCCTTATCTAATTATTCCTGATTGCCCCAGCGTCCTAGGGGAAAAAAACAGTGGGGCTTATTGCTTATGTAAATGAAGACAAGGTGATTTTTATTAGCATTTCATAGAACAGTTAAGAACATACCAGGCCAGGCGCGGTGGTTCACACCTGCAATCTCAGCATTTTGGGAGGCTGAGGTGAGCAGATCACCTGAGTTGGGGACCAGCCTGACTGACCTGCTGAAAGCCTGTCTCTACTAAAAATACAAAAAATTAGCCAGGCATGGTGGCAGGCGCCTGTAGTCCTAGCTACCTGGGAGGCTGAGGCAGGAGAACCCTGGAGGCTGAGGTTGCAATCAGCCTAGATCGCACCACTGCATTCTAGACCCTGAGTCTCTGTCTCAAAAAAAAAAAAAAAAAGAACATACAATGTGAGCATCTGAGATGACTGTTCAGTGATTTATACTCCTGGATCTCCTAGGGGCTGAAGGGAAGAGGAAGAGGTCCCACCACTCCAACCGTAACACTTCTGATAATCACCTATGCATAGCAATGAACTTCCCCCCAAAAAGCATTTAAAAAAACTTGTTGCTTGCAAAGATTTAGAAGTCATTAGAAGGGCTGGTAGGTGGGCTGCCCCATTCCTCCCTATACCTGAAGTTGCAGGCTTGAGTGACTATTCATCCGTTCCACTACTGATCTTTCACAACCCCACTCAAAGACCAGCTCTTCCAGAGTCCAATCTGATCTCTCAGCAGGCTAAAGGATATGACACCTGCCTCAAGAAAGCACCTGTCATTCTGTATACTGTAATTTGCTGTATCCACTTCCACCTCCAAAAACTATGTTCCGTAAAGGATGGGATTATTTATCCCTCAGCTTACCCCCATTCTACAACTCATTTGCTTAACTGAATCCCATGGTCCTGAAACAGCCTCCCACTTCAGTGATGCTACGAAGGCTCCACCTCTAATTCTGCACTTCACTGCGTAGCCACAACATTCATGTTTGATATCACCCCACCTTTTACTGTGATTAAATGTGTTTCTGCTTGGTTAGAGTGGTGTTTTGGTTTAATCAGGTGTTGTTAGCCTATCCCACTCTATTAAGCCAGTTCTTCAACAGAAGGGGCTTTATTCTGTGTGCCTAGTCAACACTGACCGCCACTTGAGAGTGACTGTCACTCAGAAGACAGGAGCCACTGCTTCTGAGATGACTCTCCCTGTCACTACTCTCTGTGACACTGCTTAGTTATTTTTGAACTTTATTCAATTTAAACTAAGATGCTAGATTTGTTCACGCATTTCTAGTCCTAAGTTTGTTGCATTCCTGCTTCTCGGAGGCAAGTATTGCTTGGCTATTCAGTTATAGAGGCTGTTGGTTTGTAAGACGGTCTTGCCCTGTCACCCAGGCTGGAGTTCAATGGCATAATCTCATCTCACTGCAACCTCTGCCTCCTGGGTTCAAGCGATTTTCCTGCATAAGCCTCCCGAGTATCTGGGATTACAGGCACACACCACCAATGCCCGCCTAATTTTTTGTATCTTAAGTAAAAATGGGGTTTCCCCATGTTGCCCAGGCTGGTCTCGAACTCCTGACCTTGTGATCCACCTGCCTCAGCCTCCCAAACTGCTCAGATTACAGGTCTGAGCCACTGCACCCAGCCTATAGATGTATTTTTAAAGCCGAAAATCAACGCTTAAGACAAATTTAAAACGAATATGTACAATCTTTCTAAAACCTAACTGACACTGACTTCAAGCAAAAGTAACTCACAGCTTGGTAATGCTGCTGTGTTTATTAAGTGTCCTAATGAATATAAAAAAGAAAAAGAGAACAGACTGGCAAAAAGTTAACTGTGATCAAAAGAAAGGGTATTCAGGTGCTCAATGCACTATTCAACTTTTCTGCAACTGTAATTTTTTCAAAACATACGTTAGAGGAACAGAATTATAATACCTTGCTTCCAGGAATATCTTTGCACACTTTCGCAAAATGGAAAACCAAGTGTGTATACATATCTTCTATAACCAAGGCACTTGGCCACATAAGCACTCAGCAGTATTTCACAACCCAAACTGGCTGCAAGGCTACTCTAGGTCCACATATCTACTAACCACCAATCACCCTCACCCCTCTCTTCCCCATCTCTTTCTTGCTTTTTTCTTTTTTAATTGCATTTTAGGTTTTGGGGTACATGTGAAGAACATGCAAGATTGTTGCATAGGTACACACATGGCAGTGTGATTTGCTGCCTTCCTCACCATCACCTGTATCTGGCATTTCTTCCCATGCTCTCTCCCCAACTCCCCACCCCCCGCCATCCCTCCCCTATTTCCCCCCGACAGACCCCAGTGTGTGATGCTCCCCTCCCTGTGTCCATGTGTTCTCATTGTTCAACACCCACCTATGAGTGAGAACATGCAGTGTTTGATTTTCTGTTCTCTTTCTTGCTTTTTAATTTTATAACCCGGGAAGAAGCTTAAGACTGGATAATACCCAGCAAC